>PVJD01004407.1:0-137646 GCA_004026545.1 Mormoops blainvillei
CATCATACCAAAGAAGACAACCCCATCCCCTCACCAGTGATTGGCTCCGAGGTTTCTAGGTGGGGAGGAATTGGGAGGAATTAAGCACTTTAAATAGGAGGGGATAGAAAGTGGACTGCTTCCAAAATGCTGGTGGGATCACTGTTTACTTTGTATTCTGGTTATTTGCATTCAGGTCTTATCTCCCCCTTTGGGTTCCTCTGAATGCAAGAGCTGACTCATTCTGTCTTCTTCATTTCCTCACTGACTCATTCATTCCTTCGTCCAGTCAATCCACAAAGACCAATTACAGCGTCAGGGCAGGTAAAAGGGTCGACCCTGGTGATCAGCCTCTTGAATTGCATCAGGTGCTGTGGGTCCTTGGACAAGCCTCAAAAACTCAGATCACTTTCCTGAATGGAATAATACAAGCACTGACATTGTAGGTTTGTTTATGGTTTAATTGACATATGTGTAAACATATATATTAGATATTAAGTAAAATGCCACTGATGTTGGTTAAGTAATTAAATCCTAAATAGAAGCCCAAAAGGTCAGGGATGAGGTCCAATTCATAATAAATTTCTCATTGGCAAACAAAACAAAAATCAATCAATAAATCAATTTATCATCAATGGGTGAATGGAACCACATTTCCAGGAAAGTAGGAACAGGTGTCACTATTTGTGGGCGAGGACTATTTGAGGTAAGGTGCCTTGGAGGCTTCAAAGGATTGTTGCAGGGTGATAAGAAGAGCGGATGCTTGGCAAATAGAAGTTTGTCCTACCAAATAGATAGATCAAAAAAAGGTCATCTCTGATAATGACTTAAGGCCCTTAATTCAAGTTCTTCTAGGTAGTTAGGGTAGAGGCAGGAGTTTTTCTTGAGTTCGAGGATACAGTTGCCTTTAGTTCAAAACAATTTGCACACAACAGAGGCACATCTTGGGGTAGCTTGTTCTGAACCCCCACACTAAGTAAAAAGACAAAAACCAAAAAATTCCAATCTGAGGTAGCCCAAAGCAGTTTCTACTTGACTCCTTGATAAAGGTAATAGGACAATTGGCTATTGGAAAGAAAAACAAAAATGGATCCATATATCACACCATAGATCAGGGTAAATTTTGAAAGGACCAAAGATTTAAATGTAAATAATGGAAACCACAAAAGTTCCAGAAGAAAACATGGGAAGTTTTCATTATAAGTCTGGAATGGAAAAAGACTTTCTAACCATGATCAAAATTTAGGAGTCATAACAAAAGATGTATATATTCAAATATTATTTTTAAAAAGTCTTCTACAAGAGAAAAAAAATTACCTCATGAGTAAAGTGTAAAAAAGTGTAAAAGACAAAACAGTGAAAAGTATTTGCAACTCAAATCCCAAAGAATTAGTCTTGCTAACCTATAACGAAGCCAACCTAAAGAAAAAGAAAAAAAAAATGGGCACAGGATACAACCAGACATATCGAATGACTTTTAAACGTATGAAAAGATGCTCAAAGTCAACTCTAATAACAGAAATGCAAATTAAAGCAGGACTGAGATACCTTTAAAAAAAAATAAGCAGGTTGGCAAAAATCAAAGTTTGATGAGCCTCCTTTGCTGGTGAGACTGTGAAGACCCAGGCCCTCTTATACAAGTACATAGCAGGTGGGAGTACAAATTGGCACAACCCCCTCTGAAAACCATTTGGCACTATCTAGCAAATTTACCAATCTATGTGCTCTTGACCAATCAATATCCCCTAAAGGGTAAGTGATGCCCACAGCTGGCTAGACACTGGAATCACTACGATGCCCTTGTTGCACTCTTAGAGATCCTGAAGTAATTGCTCTGAGGTATGGCCTGGGTGTTGGGATTTCTAAGGCCCCCTAGATGTTTCTCATGTGCAGCTGGGGTTGACAGCTATAGATACACTCCTCTGTGTGTGTGTGAGTGCGTGCAAAATATATTCAATGTTAGTCACTGAGTTTCATTTCTAGTAGCAGATTAGGAATAACCTGAACATCCATCAGTAGGGGGCTGGATGCAGAGAAAATTATACAAGTATGCCATGGAGAACTATGCAGCTGTAAAAGAGATAATGATGGAGAGAAAGAGAAACTTCTCTCTATGGAACATTCTACAAGAAACATAATGAATAAAGAAAAGCGAGGTAGGGAACAGTATATTCAGAACGCCTTTTGTTGTTGCTACCTTTTGAATAAAGGGGAGTAAGGTGTGAATAGATATTTATATTTGCTTGTACGTTCATAAAAACTTCCGGAGAACACAAGAGAAAAATAACAGTTGTACCCGTCAGGGAGGTTAGGTAGGAAGCCAGGCGGGGGCTCGGGGAAAAAGAGGTGGGAGGGAGTTTTCACCAAATACTATTTTATTTTATTTTTGAACCATATAAGTGCATTGTCTATTAAAAATATTAAATAACAAAGAAACAAACAAAAAAGTGGCCCCATCCTGAATTTGACTCCAAGGGTCAGCATTACTGGAGGAAGGCGTTGAGTGTATTCCACCTCTAACTGCGGTTCTCCTTCTATTCCTTGTTGCTGTCGCCCTCTGCTGGATTGAAAATATAAAGGGTTGACTTTAAAGAGAACCCTGATTTGGAGGACTCTGGAGTCAACTTGCCCAGTTAAGGCAGAAAGATTAACTGCGCACCAGAAATAAATATTATGTGTAAATATTTGCTTAAATTGAGATCCACACAACATAAAAATCAATCTAATTCATTTCTTTAAAAAATAAATCAAAATATCTGACACTATGTGTTATGTATTGTATTGAGGATTGAGGGGGTGGTATAAATTTATGCACTCATTTATTCACTCATTTCTGGTGTCAGGCCTATGATGCATCCAAGAGGCTCACGAACTCACTTGCCTGTAGGGGGCAGACATGTATTGCAAATGAGACAAGAATGCAGCTTATGAGAACATTTTTTCTGGGGTGGGTGATCCTCTCTGGTCTGCCCTCTCTGGGTGTCAGTTTCTTCTTCAGAAGTGACATCTAAAGGGGGCTGCTGGTTCTCAGCTGTGTTCTAGTGGCCATGCAAGAAGTCTTAGCATGAAAGTGGCAAGCCTTCCAATAATCTCAGAAACGCAAAGGGTCTGAATCTCTTTTGGGAATTTCTTGATAATTATATTTGGGCAATAAAAGTGGCACATAAGAGCTGCTTGCTTGCAAATTTGAACCAAACAAAAGCTCTTCCTGACCACTTGGGGCTTACAGTCTAGTGAGGGAGACAAGCAGTTACTTCGATGTGGATACTATAGGTTGTTAACAATAGAACAATGAATTTAAATAGACTTACATGACTTCTGGTCAAGATGACGGTGTAGGCAGAAACAGCTTGCCTCTTCGCACGACCACAACAAAATTACAACAAAAATATAGAACAACCATCACTCAGAACCAACAGAAATCGAGTTGAATGGAAGTCTAACAGCTATGGAATTTAAGAACCACATCCAGCCAGACTGGTAGGAGGGGCACAGACGTGGAATGGCTTGGTCCCACATCCACATGTGGTGGGTAAAAATTCAGAAGGGATGTCTCAGAAGCGAGGAGTCCCAGCCCCTCACCAGGCACCAGGCCCTCCAGCCCAGGGTTCCAGTGCCAGGAAAATAAGTCCCCACAATTTCTGGCTGCAAAAATCCAGCAAGGACTGAGTCAGTGGAAGAAACTGCAAGAGCCCCAAGCAGTTCCTCTTAAAGAAAACACACCCAGACTCACCTACTCAGACTCACTCCCTCTGGGCTCTGGCTCTGGGGAGGTGGCTTGAGGGGTACCAGTGGCGTGCAGGGGGAGGCTGAGGTGTCTGACATCAAGGCAAGCAGAGGCCAGTGTCTCTTTTCTGGGCCCTCCCCCAACAGAACCTGCAGACTGGTGCCATATCTGAAACTCCAGCAACCTGACTAACACTGTTTGACTTGCCTTGGAGATTCCCAGAGACTCTGCCCTACTCAACTTATGGGCCCACCCAAGCATCTTTCCTTTATGAATGGCTGGTCTTGGCTCATGCTTTACAATTTCCTAAATCCTCTCAAACAAGCAGCAGCTGACCTCAGTGAGCCCCAGGCCTGGAACTAGCAGCCTAGATTCACAGCTTGGCTTTGCCTGGAAATCTCCAGGACCAGCGCAAGTAGCAGCCATCTCAGATTGCTTTATAGCTCAGTCAGGGTGGCCCCAGGCAAAACACAGGTGGGAGCTGATCTTGGCCTGCACCACCTGGGAAACCCCAGAGCCTATGCACCCAGTGGACAGCCACAGACCACACTGAGCACCACCACTCTGCCCCTGCACAGCGGATCCTCCACAGAGGGTGGAGGCTGGCGGTAAGTGCTCACCAACAACTTGCAGCTGACTGGCCTGGGTAAATCCCTCCCATTGATCTGCCAACAGTAACCAAGGCTCAACTACAACAGGAGGGTGTACTCAGCCCACATGGAGGGTACACCTCAAGTACCCAGCTTGGGTGATAGGGGAGGCTATGTCTCTGGACCCTATGGGACACCTGCTACACTAGGCCACGCTACCAGGACAGGGAGTCATAGCAGCTCTAGCTAATACATAGAAACAAACACAGGGAGGCTGTCAAAATGAGGAGGTAAAGAAACATGGCCCAAATGAAAAGACAGGTCAGAAGTCCGGAAAAAGATATAAACAAAATGGAGATAAGCAATCTATCAGATGCAGAGTTCAAAACAGTGGTTATAAGGATGCTCAAGGAACTTAGTGAGGACCTCAGCAGCATAAAAAACAGAGGATGCACTAATTGAAATAACAGAGAAGCAACAGTAGAGTGGATGAAGCCTAGAATCAAATAAATGATTTAGAACATAAGAAAGCAAAAGACAACCAATCAGAACAAGAAGAAAAGAAAATCCAAAAAAATGAAGATATTATAAGCAGCCTGTGGGACAACTTTAAGGAATCCAAGATTCGCTACATAGGGGTGCCAGAAGGAGAAGAGAAAGCAAGGAACTGGAAATCTGTTTGGAAAAATTAATGACAGAAGACTTGTCTAAATTGGTGAGGGAAATAGACAGGCAAGTCCAGGAAGCACAGAGAGTCCCAAGCAAGATGGATGCAAAGAGGCCCACCCAAAGACACATCATAATTAAAATCCCAAAGCGTAAAGATAAAGAGATGGGGGGCAGTGTGAGAGAATGGGTGAGAGTTGAGAGGATTAAGAAGCACAAATACGTAGTTACAGAATAGCCATGGGGGTGTACAGTACAGTATAGGAAAGGATATAGCCAAAGAAATTACACGCATGACCTGTGGACATGAACCATGGTGGAGGGGACTGCCTGAGGGAGTGGGGGGTGCTGGGTGGAGGGGAGACAAGGGGGGAAAATCGGGACAACTGTAATAGCATAATCAATAAAATATAATTTAAAAAAAACAAATAGACTTAAACAATATTCGAGGGAAAGAAATGGCTCAATAACTGAAAAGCCCAGAGCCAAGTAGAATTCAGGCAGATTTTAATCAGAGTTTTGCCTCTATCTTCCTGCATGTTTCTACTTTGCCTTCCCCTGTGCATCAGTTTGATCTTCAGGCAAATTCTGCCCTTCTGCTTGGCCCAACCTACCCCATACTCTGTGCGCCTCACTTCTCATTCTGACCTCAAGTGTTACCCTTCACGGTGGTCTTCCCTAGCGTCTCAGTATAAAGCAGCCCCCTCTGTAACCTCCAACAGTCACTCTCCCACCCACAACCTTCTTTGTTTTCCCTAGCACTCACTACGACCCGAAGCTAGCTTTTTCATTTGTCTCTTTACTCATGTATTGCCTATCACTTCCAGAAGAATGTCAGGTCCACGAGAACAAGCATGATGTCCATCTTGCTCACAATTATATACCAGTCTCCAACCACAGCACCAGCTCCTGAGAAATGCACAGTTCACAGGCGATGTGGAGTGAGGGCAAGAGGAAGGCGATACTTAGCAAGGAGAGACATGTAGATGGAATACAATTGAGAGTCCAGAAATAAACTCTTACATTTGTGACCAATCGACCTTTGACAAAGGCGCCACGATAATTTCATGGGAAAAGAATAACCCTTTCAACAAATGGTGCTGGAACAACTGTATAGTACATGAAGAAGAATGAAGTTGGACTCCTATGTCACACCATAAATTAACTCCAAAACGGATCAAGGCATATTTCTTAGATGTGACACAGAAGCAGAAATGGCAGAGGAAAAACAAATTAGATAAATTCGACTTCGGCAAAAGGGAACATTTTGTGATTTAAAGGCTACCATCAAGAAAGTAAAAAGATAGCACATAAAATGGTAAAACTATGTACAAATCATATATCTCAGGAGCCCCAGGCCCTGGGCCGTGGACCGGTGCCAGTCCGTGGCCTGTAGGAACAGGGTCGCACAGCGGGAGGGGAGTGGCGGGCAAGCTAGCAAAGTTTCGCTCCCATTGCGGCCTGAGCCCTGGCTCCATCCTCCCCAGCCCCCAGTCGGAAAAATTGTCTTCCCTGAAGCCGGTCCTTGGTGCCAAGTAGGTTGGGGACCGTTGATGATATCTGATAAGGATCTAGTATCCAGAATATATGTTTTTTAAAAACCTCTTATAACTCAACAATAAAAAGACAAGTAACCCAATTTAAAAATAGGCAAAGGAGTTGAATAGACGTGTCCCCAAAGAAGATATACAAATGGCCAGTAAGTATGTGAAAAGATGCTCAAGGAGCCCAGTCATTAGGGCAGTGCAAGTCACAGCCACAAGGAGAGAGCGCGTCATAGCCACTTAGCTACAATTAAAGTGACAGTAGCAAGCGTTGGTGAGGATATGGAGAAACTGGAATCTTCGTACACTGCTGGTGGTAATGTAAAGTGGTGTACCTACTTTGGAAAACAGTTTGGTAGTTCCTAACAATAAACATAGAGATATCATACGATCCAATAATTCCAATTGTATGGATATACCCAAGAAAAATGAAAACATATACCTACATAAAAACTATATTTGAATGTTTCTAGTGGTATTATTCATAATAACCAAAAATAAAAACCAAAATGTCTATCGATTGATGATGGGTAAACAAAATGTGGTCTGTCCATATAATGGAATATTGTATTATTTAGCCGTAATGTAGAATTATTCATTCTAAACATCGATGAACCATGAAAACACTATGCTAAGTGAAAGAAGTCAGTTGCAAAAGGCCACATAGTGTAGGATTCAGAGAAG
Organism: Mormoops blainvillei; assembly: GCA_004026545.1. Taxonomy (NCBI): domain Eukaryota; kingdom Metazoa; phylum Chordata; class Mammalia; order Chiroptera; family Mormoopidae; genus Mormoops; species Mormoops blainvillei. The sequence continues at coordinate 7,191 of PVJD01004407.1, forward strand.
CAAATCCATACAAGAAAGTAGATTAGTGGTTGCCAGGGGCTGGGGGAAGGGGAACGTGCAGGGACTGATAATGAGCACGGAGTTCCTTTTGGGAGGGCTGATACAAATGATCTGGAATAAGATAATGATAATGCTTGCACAAATTTGTAAAAGTTTGAAAAATCACTGAACTGTACACTTAAACAATGTATAATGACATTTTTTGAAAAGAGTGAAGGAAGATCCCTGGGTTTGGGGCTTGATCATCTCAGTGGGTGGAAGAGATGAGTTCAGTTTGGGACAGGTGTCATTTGAGCTGCTGGTGGGACATCAAAGTGGAGACATCAGCAGACCTGCAGGACAGAGACTGAGCCAGAGACGCACATTTGGAAGCCATGGTCTGCAGGTAGTGATGAGGCCAGGGGTATTTGGGATGGCCAAGGAGGAACGCTCAGGGAGAAAAAGGTCTATGACATAGCCCAAAGGATCACCAGCACCTAAAGGAAAAGATGCCTGCAAAGTAGATTGAGTTGGACTTTCCAGAAAGGGAGGAGACAGTATCTCAGGAAAGAGGGAATGATCAGCATCACACAAGCTAGGACCACCCCTGTGATATTAGCCAGGGGAGAAGAGGGGCGTCTACAAGTGGTGGGGGGGAGGTGTTCACAGTAAATATTTAAATCTGTGATTGGCCCAGGAAATGGACAATAGACAGAGGCTGGTATGTATAAGTACCTGAACTCCCTCATATTATTACCTCTTTTGAGTCCTACCATGTGACCAGATGGGCAAGTTAAATAATACATATGGAAGTCTGATAATATATTATTAGTAGTAATAATAATTCGTGTCACATACATTATGTAGTAACTAGATTTTTGCAGTATTAGTAACAGTGACATCTTCCCGTGGATTGCGTTCCATGTGTCGGGCACCCTGCTATGCGCTTCACCTCTACTCTCTCAGATAAATCTCACATCAGTCTGAGGGGACACTGTCACTAGCCTCTTGACACAAGTGAGGGGACTGAGGTGCCAAGAGGTGATGCCGGTCTTCCAGAGCTGCACAGCTAGAACATTACAGAGATACAATCTGAACCCAGGCAGCCTGACCTCAGGGGTCTGAGCCCCCCCACCCTCCACCCCCCACCAAGAAGCAGAGTTTGGAGACCATGGCATTGGACCTGGAGCAGCTCAGCTACCTGTGCTCTGAGACAATTAGCAAAATCAGTGCTGGCTTTTTAAGAGCATCATTTTTACATAGGTTTTGTTTTTTCATTGCAAAAACATTACAGAAATGTTAAGGTCAGTGTCCTGGTTTCCCCATTTTCCTTGCAGCTATAAATTTAAAAGAAAAAAAAGGAAAGAAATCCCACCTCAGCTGTAATTAGAGATGGAAATAAAATATAACCCTGAAACTTGCTGTTCTCAGCAAGGTGGTTGTCACTCTGAAGCAGGTGCCTTACACAAAATGGCTATTTATAGAAGATGATATATATAGCATCAGCGCAGAGCTCACCGATTGTCAAATCTCTGAAGAGAGGCTCCCAGGAATGTTTGAAAAATGAAGATGCTGTGCCGCTGACTGAGAACGTAAAACAGAGCTCCTGAGAGGTCTGTCTCTGGAACCATGAGCCTCTTGGAGAGAACTCTACTTCACTTCCAGGCAAACAGCTAGAAGACACTGAAAGGGCTAACGTAACCTGCAGTTTTAGCTACTGGTGAGGAAGGGCGGTGTGGTTCCGAGTCACTGAGCAGGGCAGTGTGGTCTAATGGTGAGGGCTTTGGACAGCAGCCTACCCAAATCCTGGCTCTGCCATACCTTTCTGAGTCTCAGTTTCCTCTTCCATGAAATAGCTACAATGGTGGCAGCACATGTGGAAAATGCATGTAAAAGGACATAACAGCAGCCGGTATTTCAGTGCCAGCCCCCCCACCCCCACCCGATCTGTATGCAATCTTAAACTGTGTTACTGTAAGTAGCACGCTGCACTGGGACCCACTGGAAAGTATATGTAGTTTAGTCAAGTATGTAAGCAGGGAGAATTGAATGCAGGGTATTGGCTGCAGCAAGGAGAAGACGAGCAGGTTGGCGAAGCACCCAGGAGTTTGCCACAGCGGAGACTGGCAACCAACCCTGGGCTGGAGGGACAGAGAGAGGAGGAGGGGAGACTAGAGTCCTGAGGCTGGGGTTACCCAGGGGAAGCTGGAGCAGAGTAAGATTGGCTGCTGGAGCTTTGCTCAGCCAGGGGTAGATGTTCCCCTCCTACCTCCAGTCTCCCACCTGTGTCTCCCTTTGGCCAAACCCAGTGACAGAAAGCCACTGACCAGGGAGCCTAGGAAATGCAGCCTGCAGAAAGAGGCCCTTCTTGCATTGCACCCATCCCCCACAGTGATTCAGAGCAGAGGAGGGCCAGAGGGAGACGCAGGTCCAGCAGGCTCCAGGGTAGCACTGCGCCCAGAACTTAGGGAAGAAATAGGAAAAGAAAATGGAAAAGCTCTGCTGTGAGCTGGTCAGACCACACTTTGAGAATTGTGTTCGGATGTGGCTGGCGGTCATGCTTAAAGGAAGACCCCAGCCAATCGGGGCAGCGCTCAGGTCTGGGAGGGGATGACGAGCCAGACACACCGTTATCCTGCAGGAGAGAAACTTCAGTGACAAAGGAGAACGGCCTCTCTGTTTGGAAGGGGATCTCTCTTGTAGCCCATGATGGTCTCTTATGCAAACTCCCTGAGAGCAGATCAGAGCCAACTGTTATGGGAAGACAGAGCTGGAGTCAATATAAAGAAGTTCCTTCTGATGGAGATGAAATGGGCTCCTCCGTGAGGTAGTGAGTTCCCGTCACAGCAACGGGATCATGAATTAATTTTTTTGTTTTAATGCATATTTATTGATTTTTGAGGGAGTAAGAAAAGGAGAGAGAATGAAAGAGAGAAACATCCATTTGTTGTTCCGCTTATTTGTGCATTCATTGGTTGCTTCTCGTGTGTGCCTGGCCAGGGGTCACATCTGTAGCCTTGGCGTATCGGGGTGATGCTGTAACCAACTGAGCTACCTGACCAGGGACAGAGTTAATTCTTCATTTAGTGACTGTTGCTATTCTGAACTAGTTTCTACTTTTGGCATGTCAAAGAGGTTTTAGTAACACGGAGGATCTTGTATCGTCCACTAACCTTTTCAACTTGCTTTTAAAAACTCTCTCTCTCTTAGTTCCCCTTTACAGGCTGTGAATTCCTCACAGACAGTAATGTCTTTGTAGATCTGCCTGACTTTAAGCAAACACAATATATAAAAATCTTCGTTCTCAGTTTTACTATAAACCAACCAAAAATCTACCACGGAAGTCCTTTAAAGAGTAGATTTCCCTAGAACATTTAAAATATACATTCAGATTTATATAATATTTTTTTCTGAGATATTTCATGCTGAAGAAGGGAAATTATTATAGGTCCACAGAGAGGAAGAACTTAATAGGGATAACGTGCAAATAAAAAGAAACACTTGCCTGAAATATTTGTTAAAGTGAGCATCTCTTTGGCTTTAAGTGACCCATAACAGTAGTATGCAGTGGATAAAGAAATCTTGTTTAAGTTAATTAACGAGAATACTCCATTTAATTCAATAAATACAACAAATTAAAAATTAAATAAGCCCTGGCTGGGTGGCTCAGTTAGTTGGAATGTCGTCCCATAAACCAAAAGTTTGCAGGTTCAATCCCCAGTCTGGGCACGCACAGGAGGCAACCGACTAAAGTTTCTCTCCCACACTGATGTTTCTTTCTTCTCTCTCTCTCTCTCTCTCTCCACTCCCCCTATTGCAATAGTCTTGAATAAAGTCTATCTTGCATCCTTAACAAGTGTCAGAATAATTTCTCTTTAACAGGATCCCCTGGCAGAAGAGGCAGCCACTGAAGGAAGCAGCCACTGACAGAACCTCAGCCCCAAGCTGGGAGTGTGCAGGGGAAGAAATGTCCCAACTTCTCTCCTCCCACCCTCCAACCTCCTGGCTGAACCCAACAGGCAGTCATGAGGGAGGGAGCCCAGGTGATGCCATCCATCAAAGTCAGGCTTCCAGGACACAGAGCAGGTGGATAATGGCTCTAGGGAGCAAGCGAATGGGAAATAACCAGCCCACCTTTCTTGCCAATGGGTGGTATAACTGATACGGTCAGAACTCAGTTTTTTAAAAAATTCAAATCTCCTTTGCAATGTTAAGAAGTGGCAGGGACAGAGGGAGGATGTGCCGGCAAGGGCAGTATTGTTGCCAGCCTACCAGGGGGGTCAAGAGTAGGCAGGGGCAGCAAACTGATAGGCAGACTCAGCCCTGCCAAACCTCTTGACTCCCAAAAGGTGACACCTGGACCAGAAAAGGGACTTTGCAAGAGAATGAAGTTCAACAAGTTGTAGCAAAAACAACTCTCTAGTTTTCATGCTGACTCAAGAAAGTTTTGGTAAGTGGTCTTCAGTCTGTTAGTTGGAAAATGGTCATTCAGTGAAGAGTGCAAGCCCTTCAGATCCTCTCTCCCTACCTTTCACTCCTGTTACTGCACAGTGAGTGATTCTGCACAGACCTTAGCTATTTTGTGCAAAAGCGAAATTATGGGGACCCCCAGCCAGGACCACATACATCTTGCCTTTGGTCCCTGGACTTCTCAGACATCGCGGCATGCAGTACCATAGAGCCTTCTAGGGACTCACACATGTACAACCCAGCACTTGGCAGCAGGGTTAACCTCCATGGGCTACGGTTGACCAACAGGAGTGCAGGAAATGATAAACAAATGTGTCCCCTTTCATCTCCTGGATGGACAGTTTCGAGTTGAATTTCTTGGGATTCCCCAGGAAGTTTCACGGGTTTGGTCACACCGTACTCCCAGCATTGGATAACCTGGTATGTCCCCAGCCCAGCAACCCCTGATTTCCTGTTTCACACCCCCATCCTGCATTCCTACTTCCTGGAATCATATGTATTATGTAACTTGGAAAAGAAAAATATGAAGCTTTCCAGTTGAGCTCCGCCTTCTGGGAACCAACAGCATAGGAATGGCCTGGCCTTGAGTACTCAGACGCATAATCCAAGCAAGATTTTTGGTCAACAAATGTGTGTTCATCCTTGAAATACTGCCACTGCTGGGCCTGAGGGATTAAAATACAAATAGGCTCTGCAATAGTTAGGACTCACTTGCTGCAGGTAAGAAAAAAAAGAAATCACACCGGCTTAAGCCAATAGGTTTGACTGGGGAAGATGGAGAATTTACTGGCATATGTAAATCAGAGGTACGATGGGACCAGGGGTTCAACATCATTATTGTCATCCTCTCCCTTGGTCCCCCTCATCTCTCAGTTCTGTTTGTCTACATGTTGGCCACATTCATTTCTATTGTCCATGGGCTCCTTCCATGCAAAGAACTTTTGAGATTACATCCTACCCATTTAGTGACAGAGAAAACAGAACTCTCTCCCAGCAAGTATGTAAAAAAAATCCCAGGAAAAGGTTCTGACTGGCCCTGCTTAAATAACATATCCACCCCTTGAGCCAATCCCTGTAGCCAAGGAATCAGCTACGATGTTTGGCTAGACATAGGTCATGTGCCCACACTTGTGGGTGGGGCACGTGGGGTTGTCAGACTGACAGCTTTAACAGAAGCTTTTGGAAAGGTCTTTGGGGAGGATTAGTTCCCTAACGGAAGGTGCAGCAGATGCTGTCAGTGTTCCATCCATATTCCTCAGGGCTTACTTCTCCAGCTGCCAGTGTCTGCAGCTCTGGGATGAGGGCTTTGTCCCAGACTCACAGAACAGGCTCTGCCCACCGGCCGAGGAGGCAGGAAGAGCGAGCCGATTAACTCTGCTGGGCAGCTGTCCCCCAGAAAAGACGGGCACGTGCCCTGTCAGCCCTACGCCTTGGGAGGGAAGGCTCTAAGGGGTGTGTTTTTTTACTGTTTCCTAGAGTTCTCTGTGTATGAAGCTCCAGTCACCCTCAGAAGTGGCTGGCTTCATCTGCGCTCTTAGGACCCCTTCGCGTTGCCGTCTTCAGCCTGGCAGTCAGCATTTCCTGCACTTTCCAAATTAACTACTTCAACTTGGATCCTAGCATCGGGGTCTATTTCTGGGGAACCTCGGCTGCGGGTGGGGAGGATTGGCAGGGACAGGGTTATTGCTTCACAAGAAGGACAAAAACAAGATTTGTCGCCCACAACCCTGCCCCTTCATTCACTTGTTCACCTGTGTTGTCTTAGGTCAGGTGTCTGAGAAACTGCCCCTGAGACCTGGATCCCCTGGCAGTGGTTTATTGAGAGCTCTCAGGAGAAACTTACAAGAAGCCAAGGAGGTAGGGTAGGACAGGAGAAAGCCTGGCTAGGGGTGATCTTCGCTTAATCCCAGAAGGAGCTCCATAGAGCCACACAATTGTCCCCTCTACCGTGAGGCAAGGGAGCCAGACCTTGATACCTGATATTGGTCAGCTCTTGACCACAGGCTGCCCTCCACCAGAGGAGGCTGAAACCTCTCAGACATTCTAGGGTAGGAGGTGCCGATATTCACAGAGGGTGGGGATCTGGACAGGGCTTGGATAGTTTGTGGATTGCGGGTTTTAGGAAAAAGGAGCCTCAAAGCTGCTGAATCGCTTGACACAGACAACAAATACTTTAAATATTGAGTGTAACAAAGAATTCGAATAAATGAGCTTCATCTTCCCAAAGTTCACGGTGTACTCGTGGAATTTAAAATAAAGCTACTTTGCACCAGACACCTAGCTCAGGGTTGAAGGGTTTCTGTCCTCATGGAGTCCATGACCTCCTTTGCTGACCCCGTTTCCCACTGTTCCCTGCAAGTACCCCATGTTCCAGCCAGCCTGAGCTCTTCCTGGCGTTTGCATGTGCTATTCCCTCTCTCCTCTGCCTGCCGATCTTCCACTTATGCTTTCAAACACAGCTCAGACTCCGCCTCAACAGTTATGTGTCATGAGCAGGTAAGCTCTATCACGAGGGTACCAGAAAAGTTTAGTGTCTGAGAAAAAATTCTGTTCATAGAATTTACAGTGGCAATAGAGTAAAACAGAATTCTAAATCTCTCAGAAACCAGAGATGTGTGTGTGTGACTGACAGCAGCAGGGAGCCAGTGTCAGGCACTGACTGCAGCACCCCAGGCACCATGCTAAACCGTCTCCAAGCTCTAACTCACTAAATCCTCCCTGCAGCCCCCGGGGGTAGGCTCTATTGTAAACCACATTTCCCATAGGAGGAAAGCAAGGCTCAGAGAGGCTAGGTAATTTGCCCAAGGTCACACAGCCAGTAAGCGGCAGAAGCAAGTGTTGAACTCAGACCATTTATACCATGTGTCATTGCCGAACACTGTACTGAACGAATGATTGAACAAATGCGGCCAGCAAAAGTAGAATGATACAAGGTGCAGAGAGAGGACAGCCCTGCTGAGTCAGGTCAGGCCATTCAAGTCAATTCCTGCAGCGGGGGAGAGAAAGGAAAGGACAGACAGTCCGAAGGGTCTGGCTGCCGAAGGCGGAGAAAGTACCCAGGATGGGCACCCCCGCTGTGAAGCAGACTCCCAGGGACCCAGTGTTCCTTCCTCCCCTGGGGCCCCACAGCCAAGGGCCAGCCTCCTACCGCCCCCTTATCTTACCATATTGCAATTGTGTGTTCACGTGTCTGTCTCTCCCACTTCAGATACACCGCCAGGTTTCGTTCCGCCCTTTCTGGCCAGAACTTGTTTGCCCAGCCTCGAAATAATTCATTTTTCCTTGAATAAAGGAGAAGGACAGCATTCAAGACTCCAGGAGCCCTGGTGAGAACACGACCAGACTCCACTCCAGGAGGCAGCGAAGCAAGAAGCCAGCTACTGGCACGAGCTCAGAGCAGGACCAGCTGTTCGACTGACCAGGTACTGACCAGGCACTTGCTCTTCCTCCTGAGGAGGGGCAGACCTGAGCCTCCACAGGCCCCGGGGGTCCCAGCTTCCAGGGTGGTGGGTGCCAGGCAGTTGGCAGGGGAAGTCAGAGGTAATGGAGAAGAGGGTGACTGTGAGTTCTGAGAGGATGTGTCTGAGAGTGCTGCCTGTTGCTCTGGTCCCAGAATCTCACAGGTCCTTCTGGGCCCTGTGGGAAAGTGGGTGGTGATTGATTAGCTATGTCTGTCAGGGATACGGGGCTGGCAGTGGGGGCATGAATGTTACAAGTTTACTATGTCAGGTAGTAGGGCTACGGGAGAAGGGAGTCAGGCATATGACTAGCAAGAATAGCAGCTAACATCTATAAAGCGCTTAAATTGTGCTAGGCACCATGTTAAATGCTTTTCCTGCTCTAATTCATTTAATTCTCAAACCAACTCTAGGAGGTAAGTGTTGTTTTTGCCTCTCTTTAGCAGGTCGGCTCCATGGGGGCCATGACTTTATTTATCTGTACTGTTTAGTGCCGTATCCCCAGCCCCTAAAAGAGTACCTGGCACAGGACAGACACTCAATTAAGTATTTGCTGTTGAATAAACTCCTACTTTGCACATGAGGAAACTGAGGCCCAAGGAGGTAAGTAACTCGCTCAGGGTCACGCAGCTAGTAAGTGCTGCCCTAAGAGTCTTCGCTGGAACTTTCTGTGACAGTGGAAATGGTCTGTAACCTCTGCTGTCCAGTACGCAGCCACTAGCACATGTGGCTACTGAGGACTTGGAATGTGGTTTGGGTGATTAAAAAACTGAATTTTTAATTTTAGGTCATCTTAACTAACCGGAATTGAAATGGCCACATTGCTAGTAGTGATCGTTTGGCACACCACGGTTCTTGAGCCTAAGGGCTTGACTGCCCTAGCCTGACATTAAATGTGGGATTCAGAGAACATGCTGTCCAGGTTCTCCACGGAGACATTTTAAGTCATAATTCCATGGGGGCGGGGGGTGGTACAGGTGGTGTAACCAATGCAGGGCTCTACAAGCGATTGTATTAGCGCTCTTCCAGCCACAATGATTCTGGGAAGGCTTTTATCCGTCTCATCTAGTTTTACACATGAGAGATTAGAAGTTCCAGAGGAAGACAGTGTTACCTGCTGGCCTTGGACACCAGCCAAATTTGCAACCTTGAAACCCCAAGTCCTTCATTTTAACAGCTGGCAAAAGGAGAAGCACATGGTTGGCCTGGCATGCCATGAAGGAGTCAGGCTGTGGGCAATGCCAGCTTAGTTAGGGACCTCAGCAGTAAGGGATGAATGTTTCTGACCTGACAGGCTCTGAGACAGAGACAGCTCCAGGTCAAACCATGAAGCACTGAGAGCCTCCTGTACATCCTATACCTGCTACCTGTTTCCCCTCTCTCCTTCTGTGAGCCTCTGTGCTGGGGCTGGTATCTTCCTCTCCCTCCAGTCACCACATGACCTTGAGGAAGATCACGTGCCTGACACTGATGAACACAAAGGTATGAACGACAAATAGAAAAGGGTCCATGCCTTGGCTGGTGTGGCTCAGTGGATTGAGTGCTGGCCTGTGAACCAAAGGGTTGCTGGTCTGATTCCTGGTCAGGGCACATGCCCGGTAGGGGATGTGTAAGAGGCAACCGTACGCTGATGTTTCTCTCCATCTCTTTCTCCCTCCCTTCCCCTCTGTCTAAAAAATAAATAAGTAAAATCTTTAAAAACAAAAAAACAAAAAGAAAAGAAAAGGGTCCATTTCCAAATGATTTCTATTGTAACAGGAAGCAAAGGCTTAAGCCAAAGGACAGCTCTTTCACTGGAAGTATGTAGGGCGGCATCAGCAACAACTCATATTTATGGAGTTTTATGTACCAGGCTCTGTCAGAAATGTCATCATGTATTAAGTCGTTTAACTGTCCATCAACACCACGAGAGAGGAACAAATGCTACCCTGTTTGGAGATAGGGAAACTGAGACACGGCAAAACTACGTAGCTGATCTACCTCAAACAGCTGGGAAACAGCCAGGCCAGGGCTCATATCCAGACAGGACTGGGGAGAAAAGTATTGGGGAGGAGAAGGAAGGAGGAATTCACAGGTGCCAATTGAGGGAGGCATTTGTTCTTTCATCTGAGATTAGGGACCCAAGGACGGAGCCCAGACTCGCCCTGCAGTTCTGCGCATTAGCTGATCTAATACTCCCGAGGCATCTGTTGCTCTTTGTCCTCTGGTCTAAACAGTTACAAACTTACAGGAACGAGCGGGCCAAGAAGTCCGCTTACGGCCATGATATGGGTCGACTCCTAGGCCTGCCCTCTTTTTTTTTTTTTTGCAGGGCTGCAATTTTTCTAGATTACTCAGCCTTCGGGAGGGAAGCTGGGCCAAGGACAACATTTGGTGAGAAAAACAGAGTGTTTTTCTCCTTCTTCCACCCCCCTCCAGGAGACTTGGGACCCAGGAAACCCCCTGGGAGGAGAGAGGGGTGCGCCTACAAGTAGCAGTTCTCATGGCCCTGCCTCTGTTGGTCACAGGAACCTGGCTGGCAGCTTGCTGACATCTCTCCTGCCAACTTAGTACCAGCTACCACCTCCTGGGCCAATCAGGCAGGTCAGATCCAACTTGGTGGCCTAAAAACAAAAGCAGCTTGCAGCCCTTTGTTTAACCTTCCAACATGCTAGGTGCCTGGTTAGCTGTGTATGTGCTGTTATACAATGCCCTGGATCCCTCATGCTGGTCGCTGCACTTAGCGGCTGTGTGACATTAGCTGTGCCATCCAATTGCTCAAAGCCTCAGTTTCCTCATCTGTAAAAGGGAGATAATAGCATGGCCCCATTAGCTTACAGTGAGGATTCCACAGGTGATCAAGAGAGTGTTTGCACGTGGCCTATGCATTACCCACAATTAACCTACACCTCGCTCGCCCCCAACCTTTTTTGTGCCATTCTGTCACAGATGACATGCTTCTTTACATAGGTGTGACAGTGGTTTTTGAACTGAGGCACTGAGAATGGAAATGACATGAGCCTCAAGTGTTCTGCTTTGGTGACAGTTCCAATTTACCATGTAAGGTCACAGTCACACAGGCCTCACACTCAGAAAGATCCCACACCTGGGATTTAATGCTCTGCGACTGTTGACTTAAAATCCTTAATGGTTCTATCTTCAGAATTTCTTGTGTAAGTGAAGCCCATTGCGACAGCAGAGTTTGTACTAAGGGCTTGGAGCCTTGCTCCATATAGAATCCCATCTCTCCTCACCCCCCACCTCACCAGGATGAGTTGGTCAGTTGTGCCTTTGTCTCTACCCTGTGATCAGTGTCACCCAGAGGGGGCCTGGGCGCAGGTGCAGGAAGTCTTGGGGCCCCAGGTGCCTGTGAAGCTCTGCACGAGTCCCACAACCATCCCTGTACCAAAGGGAGCACATCATGAAACAGCAAATAAAATGCACAATGGCAGGTTGAGAGAGAGGCAATAGAAGAAAGGGAAAGGCTTTCTTCCTGCTTTATGAACAAGGGGACCTCCATTTTCATTTTGTACTGGACCTTGCAAATTAGCTGTCCCTGGCTTTATCGGATGATGTCCAAACCTCAGAAGTGATAGGGTACTAAGCCACTGTCAGGGAGTCCCTACTAGTATAGCCTTTGGGGGTGGGAGGAGGTCAGAGCCTTACAAATACATATTCCTCTGACCCAGCACCTCCACTTCCCCATCAGACATGTGCACAAAGGTGCGGGTGTAAGAGTATTCCCGGGCATCATTGATAGTATGAAACCAGTTGGATGCCCAACGATGAGGGAGGATGAATGCATGACCCAAATCCAGAGATCAGATGCACTATTACAATCATATTGTAGAAGAGAACTTATTGACATGAGAAAAACTCATGATATTTGCAAAAGGGATAAAAAAGCAGTTACCAAAAGGCCCACACTGCATGATTTCATTGTCATAGATGCATGCAGAATATATGCATGGGGAAAATACTGGGCTGATTTAGACTTAAGTACTGACAGCTGTTCTCCTCGGGTGGGTGATTTTTTTCCTTTTTGAACATGTCTGTGTTTTCCAAGTTCTCTGCACGGAGCATGCATCCCTTTTATCATTGCGTAGAGTCACGACAGTGCAGAGAGCAACCTTCAGCCAGCAGAATGTGAAGCCAACTGCCCGGGTTCAAAGCCCAGCTCTGCTCTTTATAAGCTCTGTAACCTTGGACAAGTGATTTAACATCTCAGGGTCTTAGTTTCCACATCTGTAAACAAGGAAATTGATATACCTCCCTCAAGGGGTCAAAGGGATTAAATGAGTTAGCATGCGCAGGGAGCTTAGAGCAGTCTAACACATAGCGAGCTATATGTGTTATAGTTATAGAAGGAGAAAATAGGAAGAGACAACAATATTGACAATTATTATTTTTGGACAGTGCAAAAGCAGGTGGTTTATTTTTCCTTTTGGATCTTTTTGTGTTTCTCAAGTGAAGATGCATTACTTTCATAATTTGAGAGAAAATGCTAAGTAAGAAAAGAAAGTGAAAGGGTGGTTCACCAAGTGGTATTGGAGAAAACAGGATGAAGTCAGGTGAGCCAAGTCTGCATGTTTTTCAGGTCAAGGTCACATGCAGATTCCTGAGCTTGTTCCAGGCCCTTACTGCAGGCTTTCCCCCAAGGTTGTGCACCTTCTCATTCATAAAGAACCCAACATCTAGGAGATAGATATCAATGCCAAGCTAGAGGCTCTTAAAATATCTATATCTAAATCTCTCTAGATAGATAGATAGATATAGATATATCCATATATACAGATATATATCCATATTTATATTTATCTATTGCTAAAGAATCTTTAAATATAACTATTAAAAAATATATCCCACCAAAGCATTCTGAACATAATTCTAACACAAGACCAACCATAATTGTTTGCCTCCTTCCTTAAGACCCCCGAAAGTGTCTTCTTTCTATCACAGCAGCTACTGCAGTGCCTGACAGATAGCAGGAATTCCCTGAAAGTCTGTTGAATGAATTAATGAATGAAGGTGTGCATGAATTTGTTTTATAGCAGATTTGTGTGTCAAGATACAGGCATAGAGCAAGATGTGGGATTTGCTTTGTTTAGGGTGCGGAGGGATCAAGGAAGGGTCAAAGACGGGCAAGTAAGGCTTCAAAGTACAAATGATGCCTGAGTAAAGTATTGAAGGGTGAATGTGTTTTTGTACCCATAGAAGAGGGGAGAGAGATAAAGGACAGCAATCCAGGCAGTGACAACAACATTAAAGGACCCTCTAGGTGATTCCAGGGCTCACTACGTTTAGATTAAAATATATATATATATTTAAATATAAATTAATATGTACTTTTGTTTCTAAAAAAATTAATTTTTTTGGATTTTATTAAGTTATTCTTAGAGAGAAAAAAAGGAAGGGAGAAAAAAAGGGATAGAAACATCGACGTGTGAGAGGAACTTTGATTGGTTGCCCCTTGCACACTCCCCAACAGGGGATCTGGCCCACAACCCAGGGATGTTCCCTGACCAGGAATTGAACCGATGACCCTTTGCTTTGCGGGCGACGCCCAACCAACTGAGCCACACTGGTCAGGGGTGAACAAAATCAATATTTAATACAAATCCCAGACATCAAATGTTAAAAAAAAAATCCCATAAATGTAACACTTTTCAGAAAGATGCAGGATGTGGGTGGGTAAGGGACTGAACTAGGAATGGGAAGGCCCCATTCACAGATGAAGACACTGAGGCTCCAAGGTAAAGCTCACTCAGAAGAAAGCGTTGGAACTTAACCCTTGCCAATCTGCCCTTCCTGTAGCCCAGAGACACACAGTCCTGCCGTCATTGCACTAATCCTTGTCATATCCTTATTTTGCACCAGAGGCGGCCTCTGGTGACAGGTGCTATGGGGAGGGTGGGGACAGAGCCAGGCCCAGCCTGCTGAGGGGCTACGAGGTACTTTGCTGGGACCCATCTGATGGAAGGGGCCACGTTGAGTGTTGAGTCTAGAACAGAAGGAGCAAAGAAAAGCCTTGAGGATGCACCTGGTCATGCCGACTCCCTACGCTTTTTTTTTTTTTTTCCTTTCTTTTCTGGCCCATGTTCAGTGGCTGCATCTAGTCATGCTTTATGTGGCCCTGAAAAGATGCTCGAGATCCTTTCAGGAGAAGACAGGGAATAGAAAAACAGGAGAGAGAAGGTTTTTGTTTGGTTTTGGTTTTGGTTTTGGTTTTGTTACAGCTTTATCGAGATACAAGTCCCATATAACATTCAGCGGTTTTTAGTTTATTCACAGAGTTGTGTGATGATCAATAAATACTATCTAATTTCAGAACATTTTCATCACCCTCCAAAGAAATACCTTATTCTTTAACAGTCAAAAACACACCCACTTCCCTCCTCCCCCCAGCCCCTGGCAACTACTAGTCAACTTTCGTTCTCTATGGATTTGCCTGTTCTGGACCATTCATATATATGGAATCACATAATGTGTCTTTTTGTATTTGGCTTCTTTCATTAAGCATAATGTTTCAAGGTTCATCCATGCCGTAGGCAGGAGCTGTTTCACAAATAGGTTGATTGGTGATGTTTAAATTCATTCATCCCACAGATACTCACTGAGCGCCTACTGTGTGCCAGCGACCCTGCCCTGGGGGAGAGAGACGATAAGCCAGTGAAAAAGAAAATGGTTTAGAATATTAGATGATGGCAGGAGCTAAAGTAAGGTGTAAAGCTGGAGGCAGGGTGAAGAGAGAGTGTGACTAGAAAAAATTAAAAAAATTTTTTTAAAGGTCAGCAAAGGTCTCACCCTAGGGTGAACTCAGGGGACTTTCCAGCTGAGACTGAAATCAGATGAGAGAGCGAAGATGCCATCGCGATGCCCCCTCCAGCACTCAGCCCCTGGACACTTATCAGTTCCCCAGAGCCGGGACCTTTCCTGTCTCGTCCGCGCCGTGTCCTGGCGCCTGGTGCAGTGGGTGACACTGAGTAGGCTTTTCGCGCGGTGTGACGGTGGCGATCCGGGGGCCGCGGGCCGAGAGAGGACCCAGCCCCACAGCCCAGCGCACGCCGCCCGCCCCGGGCGCAGGCCCCGCCTCGGCGCCGCCTGAGCCCACCTCCTCCCGGCCGCCGCCATTGGCCGCGCGCGCCTCCGCCCTCGGCCTTGTACTTCCTGGCGGAGCCATGGCTGCGCACCGGTTCGGCCCCGGGGCTCCTGTGCCCGCGCCCCGCCGCCCCGCCAGTCCGGCCCCGCCGCCGGGGGTCTCAGCGCCGCGGCCGTAGCGCGCCTCCCAGGTGGGCCTCCGCCAGCGCGCCTCCGGCCCGGGACCGGCCAGGGGCCGCGCGCCGCGCGCCGTCGGGGGGCGGGGGGCGGGCCTGCTTGGGGACGACCCCAGCCCCTGCTAGTGCGACCCCAGTCCGGCCCACCCACAGCCTCCCATTGTGCTGGGGGAAGGTGTGCAGCGGAACGGGGGGAGCTGGGGAAGAGGCGCCGCCACCCCCGTAGGTGGGACAGGTGCGGCCTGTGTGGCCGGCCCTCGCGGCCCAGGTGAGTGTCCCCGCGTCCCGCCGCGGGCGCCGGCCCGGGTCGCGTCCCGACTCCGCCTTCACCGCCTCCTCGTAGCCGGCTCGAGCCTGCCTGGGCGGCCGTTGTGCCGGCAGTTCCGCCAGGGGGTGCCGGGTCCGAACGAGCCACAGCAGCGTCCCCGGAGACCCTGCCGGCGACTGGTGAGTGCTGGCGGGTTGCCGCGTCCATCTCCACAATGTTGTGTTTACCCAAGCGCTGAGGTCGAGCAGGTTCAGGGTCGAAACCTGGGTAAGAAAGCTTGGAGAAGAGACTCCCTGGGGGCCCTCCCGTCCGGACGTGCCCTCTGTTCGCGTGTTTACAAGAAGATCTTTTATGCATAACTGGGGATCGTCGCTGGCCGTGTGGATGGCCTTGATCCCCCTCGTCTGCTTCCAGAAAGCACGAAGGCAGCGGACACCCAACGCTTGTAGAAATCGGCCCCAACCCACTTGCCCGGAGACAAAAGGGAACCTACACGAGGGGAAACTCTCTCTAGAAATCTTGGCCTAGAAAAGAAAGCTTTAGCACTCAAGGCAAACGGAGCCTTGGCTGGCTGCCTGGAGTGGTGGAGAGAGGGACCTGCAGCTTTCTGTGGTGTGACCTTGGGTGAGCCCCTCCTCCACGGGAGCCTAGGTGTCAGAAATGATGGTGCCAGCTGTCTCAGAGGGTGAAGGTGAATCAAGGAAGTTAGGGGTGTGCGGAAGGCAGCGCATGAATGTGGCTTCCTTCCCTTCTCTCTCTGAGCCTCCAGGCTGCTGAGGGGTCTGTCAGAAAGGACAGGGGTGGGTACAGCTGGCCACTGTCACAAAGTTGCTAATTTGTCAAGGGAAGTCTAATCCCTTCTTTCCCCCAGGGAGCTGGGCAGCACAGACTGTGCCTGAAGTTTTTCCTTGGGAACACTGTAGCCCCCTCTGTGTGTCCCCAGTTATCTTAAAACAGTGGTGACTTTTTGTTACTTTTTTTTTTTCAAGCAATGGCTGTTTGTTCTGTAGGTAACAAATGGATTCTTTTCAACTCAGCAGGAAAAAAACCCCATCCTCCTTAAACCCTCAGTCCCACTGTGTAACTCATGCCTGCATTGCTGGATTAGCCCTACCTTTGTGTGTCCCCCTTTCCCACTTTCCCCAGGTCCCTCAAAGCCTGGCTCTGTGCTGTCAGTGAGTTGCTTGGCATTTCAAAGCTTGCTGAAACCTTAACATCACCTGGTACACCAGCCCATTTCATAGACAAGACCATGAGGTCTAGAGAAGTTAACGTGCTTGTTTATCCTGAATGTTCCAGGCAGCGCAAAGGCCCCAGAAGGTTTTCTGCCTGCAGGCTTTCTCTGTCTGTCTGTCTGTCTGTCTGTCTCTCTCTCTCTTTAAAGGCTAGGTGGAATAACCTAGTGGTTAAGTACATGGAAACCACTCTGGGTTGGAATCCCAGCTCTGCCAGCTCCTTCCTGTGTGACGCCGTCTAGCTACTTCCCCTCACTGCTGCCAGTTTCCTCCTCCACAAACTGAGGAAAATAATAGTGGCCGCCTCACGGGGTTGTTGTAGGGATTAAATTAAGAAAGCACTTAAACCAGTACCTATGTCCAGAACGTGTTTTACACAGCATCACTGCACCATATCCTTCCCTTCCTCATGATCGTTTAGAAGTATGACACTCTCAAAGACTGGGTCACATTCAGCAGAGCATCACATAGAGGGGCTCAGGTTTGGTTCTCAGCCATTTACTAGCTTTGTGACTCAGTATCCTTTAACTCAGTATGCTCATCTGTAAAATGGGTTAAGGGACATCAGCCTGACCAAGTGCTGGTGTGGGTTAAAAGAGACAGCACGTGTAAATAAATCCCTTAGCTTGGTTCCAGGATCATTGTCCGGGCTTGAAATGATAACTCCTGTCACTATAACCTTGGTCTAGCCAAAAGGCCTATGCGAGATCGGGCATCAAAAGGTAGGTATTCGTAGGACGTAGCTTAGCTAAAGACATGCTTTTGTTGGATTTTAGATGCCAAAGGAACTCTCGTTAAATGCTCTGATTCTAATAACAACCTGATATTTTCAACTCACAGCATAAGAGTTCTTTGTATTGATAGTACACTGCTTTCTCTCCCTCTGTCCTCCATGTGACAGCTTTCGCCCTTGTCATTGCTAGTGTCCAGCAGAGCCTGCAATTAATGAATGACCTAGAGTCATTACTATCACTGTGTGCTCAGAAATCCTGTTCTTGTTGTAGGACTGTGACCTCTTTTATGATGGAGGGAAGCCGGCAGACACGAGTGTCTCGACCCTACAAGATCAGCGAATCTTCAAAGGTCTGTGAATGGTCACTCACCACCCATGCGAAATGCCTAGGAAGTGTGATGTTTTTTCTGATGAGCTCACTCTTAATGGACACACCGGTGTTCTGTTCTTGGTGGTGGTGATAATCTTAGAGGCGGCACGGGCCGGAAGTGGAGGAATCATAAAATCAGAGAGCTGGGAGTGTGAGGGATGTCAGAGACGCAACCCAACTCATTTGTTTTGCACCTCAACCCCAGAGGTGGCTGGACAGGACAAAAGCCATGGGATTGCCGTTGCTTACTTGGGGGCTCAAAAACTCCAAGGACAAGTCCATTGAGAAACCAGTGCCGACCTTACAGCAGGGGCAGAACATTGCATACTTGGATGTTAAGGGCCCAGGATATTCCCCCATCATGACTTTCTGGGGTACTAGGAGTGCATGAGGGTGGCTTCCCAGGGCAGAGCTACCAACTTGTGTTACACCAATTGTATCAAAATCGCGTTGGGAGAAGGCGGGCGCGGGGGTGGGCGTGCGGAAGGTGTCTCATTAGAAATGCATATCTGGCCCCACCCCAGACCTGCTCAGCTAAAATCTGAGAGCTGGGCCTGGAAATCTATACCTTCTACAAACTCTTACAGGGCCTGGGTGCAGCCCCTGTCCCCACAGCTGCTATAAATAAGAATTGGGGGACCAATTTTTGTGACAGTTCTTTCTTACACCTGCCTCTATATATATCAGTAACACCATCTTTTCTTTTTTCGGAGATTAAATTTTATGGTTATCTTAGATCATCATTTTCAGCGAGACCAATATTTTCCCCAAGGGGGTGGAATTGGTTCTTGAGATATGGAAAGAATTTTACTCTTTATGATGAAAGCGCAGCTATGCATATAGTACATGCACAGGTAAACAGAATATATGTGGTATTAACATTTCATGGGGGCTCTAAGAAAAAAATACCTTAAAAGAGTGAAAAAAAAGGTTGAAAAAGAGCCCATTAGATAAAAGGAGTTGTGAGCAGACTATAGACTTGAGAAGAAAACTGAGAGAAAGAGGTTCTATAGATGGGCATAAAAGAAACACAGGGTGTAATTTTCAGAAGAGGTTGGTTCTCCGGAGAAGCGGTCTCCTATTTCTATTTGCATTTACTGAGCAGGCTCTGCCAAGCCGGGCTTTATCTACTGTGAAAACCCAGAAAGGTCTCACTGCTGTCTCAAAGGGGCTTTGTTTCAGAGCTTGGCTGAGGAGACAGTGTAGCTTTCTAAGTTTGATAGCACTAGAAATCTTTGTTCCTGAAAACTAGACTCTGAGATGGTTTCTTTCCAAATCGAAGCTTTTAGAAGTAGGGGTCTCTTGGTTGATTGTATTTATGTTCCTAACTCTAAGTGTACCTTGATTTTCTAGACATTAACACTCTCATGTAGTCTGTACTCAGAATAAAAATTAATAATAATAATAATAATTGCCGAACCCCGCCAGTTCCTACGTTGCCACACTCCCAGCTCCCAGCACTGCAGGTTTACCTGCCCTTGAACTTTATGTAAATGAGTCAGAGGGCAGGTGCTCTTGCACATCTGGCCCCTTTCACTCACCCTTATGCGCCTGAGATTTGCGCTGGCTGCTGTGTGTGGTGGTAGATTGTTCCTTCTCGGTGCAACGCAGGGTCCTGTTGCGTGACCACCACCATTCATTTATCTACTCTAAAATGTATTGATCCATTTGGATGCTGAGTTCCTTTTTAATATGAAATCCCCCATTCCTGCTGCGTCTGTCCAATGTTAGCTCCTGCATACCTGTGTTTCTTCACCCACCTTGCCTTGCCTTTGATAAAATCACTGACATAGGAAATGAAGGAACGAACAGGGTTAATACCATCAGAGAATGTTGAGGGTCGGGGGCTCCAAAATTATACGAAATGCTGCAACTCTGTTATCGATGTCCCTTTAAAATTGGGAAATCGTATGTGTCTGTTTTTCGAAAGTTCTCATCTCTGCAGCTACATTAAAATAACCAGAAACGGGCTGTAATCGCGACCCAGGTACAGAACTAAATGCGCCTGCTTAGCATGGGGACCCGGTTCAGACGCAGCACCGCCCTTTTCCCCGCCCTGGCTCACTGGGGCAGATGGCTCCCCTTGGCAGCTGCCATCCGGGGCTTTCCTTGATCCCCGCCCCTTGGGGCTGTTTCCCTTTTTACACAGCAGCCTGGGGTCATGTGTATCCCCATTTAAGTGTGGAGTCCCAGCACCCCCATCAGTTTAGAGACAACCAGGGGCCCAGGGTGGGCAGACGGCCCACCTGATGCCTCTCACTTGCTTCTCTCGGGACACTGAGCCTTCACTATTACGAAAGCCTGCTGCTGCAGTGCCTTTGAATTCCCTTTCTTCAGTCCATACCCGAGAGGAGCCCCAAGCCAGTGCGCGTTGGAGCCCAGACCATTCCTGCTTAATTAGAAGCTAAAACCAGGCCAGCCTGGCTCTCTCTGCTACTAACCAGCATAAACAGAGCTATCCCTGTGTGGGACCTAAGAGAAACCATCCTGTCACAGAAGAACAGTTGAGTCTGGTTCCTTCCTCTTGGATGGGAAGGAGGCTTTAGGCAGTATCTATCTGGTGTCCTCGTCAGAATGTGCGGTCATTGTCCGCGCCTATAGTGCAGATAGAGCGATTGATGTTGGAATTAGCCAGATGAGACAGAACTACAGGGATATAAAGGACCGCCCTTACGGATGTGTCGGAAGCAGTAAGGAGCAGATCTGGAGGGGAAGAAAGAAAGGAAGCCCACTGCTCTAGGACAGAGTTGGGCAAGTAACCTGTCAGAATTCAGCAACCTGTAAGCCAGTCACGCAGCTGCTCACAACTACTGCGCCCCGGTCCGCCTTCCTTTCTGCCACCGTCTCCCCTTCTCAGGCTGACGGTGCCCGACCAACCCTTCTCCTCAGTTGCCCTCAGATCGGCCAGCTCCCTAGTTGATATTTCCGAACGGCCTGTTTTTCTCTGTATTGAATTTTCTTCATGTTTTTATAGTGAGGAAATAAGGAAGTGCTCAGTATCCTGAAAGCCAAAGGCATAATTAGTTCTCCAAGGATTTAGAAACTTATCTAGGTCTGACATATTTTCATATCCTCAAAAGCACATAGCAGGCATGTAGCACTCAATAAATGCCTGCTAACTTAAATTTGTGGAATTAATTCATATTCATTATTCATATTAATTGATTTGTTAATTCCAATGCAGCATGGTGGTTACAGGTTTGGGTTCAGGAATCAAACCTAGGTTCAAATCTCAGCTCTGCCGCAGTCACCGTGGGGCTTTGGGCAAGTTTCTTAGTCTCCCTGACCTCATTTTTTCTCATCTGGAAAACGGGGGTGATAATAGACGTTTCCTTAGAGGGTTTTTGTGATGCCTGAATGAGTGTGCATATCAAGTGTATAGCACAATGCAGGGTATATATCAGCCCTCAGGAAAATACAGTATTTTTGCATTTTATATACATCTTATCTCTCTTAACCCTGGCAATGGCTGGTAAAGCCATGTTTCTGGAAGTAGGATCTCCAGAGCACCTTAGTTTGGATCACTAGAAATGGAGGTCTCTGTAGCATGAACATGTGTCTTTCTAAGACAGAGAAAGCTGTCTTCCTTGGCACAGAGCCCAGTGGGGACTGACAGTCACTACAGCTTCCCTCGAGCAGGCTCTATGCCATGACTCTGTCATTAACAACCCCCGTCCCCTGGAACCCACGTGGTGACGACCCTCATCCCCACTTGTGGGATGAGGAAGCGGTGGCCCAGAGCCTCCTCGTGGTGCAACCAAGATCACACAGCTGGTAAGTGGCAGAGCTGGATGCAAACCTTGATTCTGTCTGGCTTTAGAGGCTACATCTGGAGCCACTTCTCCATCCTGACAGGACAGCATTTTTCAAACCCATTTGCTCATGACCCACAGGAAGAAAGGGAGGGAGGGAAGGAGGAAAGAAAACTTTTAGGAATTTTATTTATGAAGAGGGAAAAGAGAGAAATGGGGAAGAGAGGAAAGAAGGAAGGTTGATTTTAGGAATTTTCATTATAAAGAAGGAGAAGGAGGAAGGAAGGAAGGATATACGTAATATACATGCACACATACCCCCTTACTTCCTGCAATGCATCCTAGCTTGTTTCTCACTCTCTTTCATGCCACTGTACTTAAAAGGCTGGCCGTGTCCCACTAGATAGACTCCTGCAGCTGTGGCCGGGGTGGGAGGGGCGGGTGGGTGTGCTCCCCCTCTCTGGGCCCAGGTGCAAGAGAGTGCTCTCCCGCAGGTGTACCGCTGGGCTGAGCACTCGACGACAGTGCTGCAGCGGCTGAATGAGCAGCGTCTACATGGCCTTTTCTGCGACATCGTCCTGGTTGCCGATGAGCAACGCGTGCCAGCTCACCGCAACCTGCTGGCCGTGTGCAGCGACTACTTCAATTCCATGTTCACACTGGGCATGCGTGAGGCCTTCCAGAAGGAGGTGGAGCTGATTGGTGCCTCCTACATTGGCCTCAAGGCCGTGGTGGACTTCTTGTATGGAGGAGAGTTGGCGCTGGACGGCGGCAACATTGACTACATCCTGGAGACAGCCCATCTGCTACAGATCTGGACTGTGGTGGATTTCTGTTGTGAGTACCTGGAGCAGGAGGTGAGCGAGGACAACTACCTGTACCTGCAGGAGCTGGCCTCCATCTACAGCCTCAAGCGGCTGGATGCCTTCATTGATGGCTTTATCCTGAGCCACTTCGGCACGCTGTCCTTCACG
Organism: Mormoops blainvillei; assembly: GCA_004026545.1. Taxonomy (NCBI): domain Eukaryota; kingdom Metazoa; phylum Chordata; class Mammalia; order Chiroptera; family Mormoopidae; genus Mormoops; species Mormoops blainvillei. The sequence continues at coordinate 29,683 of PVJD01004407.1, forward strand.
CCAGACTTCCTGCAGAACATCTCCATGCAGAAGCTGTGCGTCTACCTGAGCAGCAGCGAGGTGCAGCGGGAATGTGAGCATGACCTGCTGCAGGCCGCCCTTCAGTGGCTGACGCAGCAGCCCGAGCGCGAGGCCCATGCCTATCAGGTGCTGGAGCACATCCACTTCCCGCTCATCCCCAAGAACGACCTGTTGCACCGTGTCAAGCCAGCTGTGTGCTCACTGCTGCCCCGGGAGGCCAACTGTGAAGGCTTCATCGAGGAGGCCGTGCGCTACCACAACAGCCTGGCGGCCCAGCCGGTCATGCAGACCAAGCGCACGGCGCTCCGCACCAATGAGGAGTGCCTGCTCTTTGTGGGTGGTGAGGTCTCCGAACGGTGTCTGGAGCTCAGTGACGACACCTGCTACCTGGACGCCAAGAGCGAACAGTGGGTCAAGGAGACACCCCTGCCTGCCCGGCGGAGCCACCACTGTGTTGCCGTGCTGGGGGGGTTCATCTTCATCGCTGGTGGCAGCTTCTCGAGGGACAATGGAGGGGACGCAGCGTCCAATCTTCTTTATAGGTATGACCCCCGCTGTAAACAGTGGATCAAGGTGAGATTAAAGCCAGATTCTTTCTTTACTCTTGAGGACTTTTGATCGCTCTAACCTAGTCTTGACTGCCCCTCCCTTCTCTCTGGCCTTGGCCAGTTCCCGCTTCTGAACAAGGTGTGACGATAAAGCGATGAGCCACCTATTTCCCACCCTCCCCTGTGCCCGCACCCTGGTTGGGGGCAGTGAGGACTGACCTTCTGCAGGGTCAGTCTAGAACTTTCTGCACCAATAGAACCACTATCTGATATAGTAACCACCAACAATTTGTGGCAACGGAGCCGCTGGGACAGAAGGACTGATTTTTCAATTGGATTTCACTTTAACTGATTTACATTTGCATGTAAATGGCCACAGGAGGCTGGTGGCGAGGCTGGTGGTGACCTTATCAGATAGCGCCAGCCTAGAGATTTGACCCATAGTTCAAACACTCCTCCCTGTGGCTCAGAATCTCAGCCAAGCTCCTCTTTTGGAAAGGTTTGGAGCTGGTTTAAGTAGGCCATGAAGGCTCACACCGTTGGCAGGTATGGTGGCTAATTCTGGGAAGAGCACAGGTCTTGGCGTCAGACCTGAGTTCACATCGCAATTTGTCTAAATCGTAGCTGGAAATTTCAAACGGGTTCCTTGCCCTCTCCACATTTCAGCTTCTCCCTCTGGAATGGGTAGAGGGACATTGACCTTCCAGGGTCAAGGGTTGCAACTCATGTTGATTGGCAAGTGCCTGGCAGAGGGAATGTGTTCACTTTCTCCCGTGAACACCTGTCCAGACCACACCCATTAAAGTCGGTCTCAGTCTTCATACTCATACCTCAATGATTTTACTTAACTTGGTGTTTTTCTGAGCTCAGAACTCAGAATGGACTCTGATGATCTTTTGATTTAATTCTCAGAAATCTAAAACTACCCACCAAGGTGTAAGTGCTGCCACTAGAAAGAGGCTCCCAGCTTCAGAGCCCATCCTCAAAAGCTTAGCAGCCATGGCAGCCTGAATGTGTGGTCTCCTGCGGGACTGTGTCGATTTGTGTGTTCTGCTTGGATTATTCGAAAAAAAGGGGGGGGGTTGGGCCTTCTGCTTTTAATTTCCTCTTGAGCACCACTTTTTGCCTAACATGGATGGTGATCAACATTAATTTAAAAACTATCTGATGGAGGTCGCAAGAGGAAAGATGAATTTTTATTTCAAGAAATCATTAAATCAGCAATTGTGAACTGTGTGTCCTACAGAATGCAAGTACACGAGGTTGGCCACATGGTCAAACAAGTTTGGGGAACTGTGTCTTCCAAACCCTTCTTGGGGATTTGCCATGTCTCAGGGGTCCTTGGGGACTCTGAGAAGTCTCTCCTAAAGAACCTTCTTTCTTGAAGTTTGACTCCCTTCCCCCAGACTCACTTGGCTACTGCCTCACCTTTCTAGTCTGAGTGTTCCACAGGACACCTTTGCGAAGTGATGCTAGATGTTGACGCTGTCCAGGGTTTGGGGAAGGGAAGGTACAAGTGTCATGCCTTCACAGGTGGCCTCCATGAACCAACGTCGTGTGGATTTCTACCTTGCCTCCATTGAAGACATGCTAGTGGCCGTCGGTGGCCGGAATGAGAATGGAGCTCTCTCTTCAGTAGAGACTTACAGTCCCAAGACCGATTCCTGGTCCTACGTGGCCGGCTTGCCAAGGTGATTGGGGATTTTTGTGGCAAACTTCGAAGGTGACAACTTTTGGGTTACAGTTCAGTCCACTTTCTGGATTTTTTTGGCCTCTAAGTCCAGGGAAAATCTCCTTGCTTGTAAATAACCGGGTAGACCATGAGGGACAGGGGGCTTGGTGGTGGCGAGTCAGGGCTCCTGTTGTAGGCCATCTGAGTGCAAGTGTCAGCTCTGCTCTTAAAACAAACATCCCTCAGTTTCTGAGTCTGTTCACTGCCTGAGTTCACGGCGTAGGTAACCACCACTGCAGAACCACACAGAAAAGTTTCCCAGCCCTAAGACCCCTTATGCTCCACTCCTCGTCCCTTTCCCTTCCTCCAAACTGCTGACAACCACTGACGTTTTACTATCCCTGTAATCTCAATTTTTCCAGAATGCGCTATGGTTGGTACTTTGTTTCATCCCCCATTTGTTATATAATTTGATCAGGTACATACGAGTGCCTCCATTGCGTGTCGTTGCTGTTTTCAGCCCTTCTCAGCAGTCTTATAGTTTATGCCCATTTCTCAGGCGGGGAAGTGGAGGTGGGGGCAGACCTGGGAATTCTTGCCCAGGCAGTCTGACTGCAAAGCTGTCTGTGTTACCTGCCCTGCTGTGCCACTTCCTGTGCAGTGACAGCTGCCATCTATAAAGTGTTCACCGGGTGCCTGCTCCCTGTGTCATTCCTGAAATCTTCACAAGCTCCTGAGAGGGCAGGTTGTCCCCTTTAGCAGAGGAAAAGACTGAAGCCTTGGCTCACAGAGGCCCGGCCCAGGGTAGCACTGAGCCCCTCGCCGTTGTCTCTTCGTCCATCTGTGCATCTCTCCACAGGTTCACATATGGCCACGCAGGCACCATCTACAAAGACTTCGTGTACATTTCGGGGGGCCACGACTACCAGATCGGCCCCTACCGCAAGAACCTGCTGTGCTACGACCACCGGACGGACGTGTGGGAGGAGCGCCGGCCCATGATCACAGCGCGGGGCTGGCACAGCATGTGCAGCCTGGAGGACCGCATCTACTCCATCGGGGGCAGCGACGACAGCGTGGAGTCCATGGAGCGCTTCGACGTGCTGGGCGTCGAGGCCTATAGCCCGCAGTGCAACCAGTGGACCCGCGTGGCCCCGCTGCTACACGCCAACAGCGAGTCAGGCGTGGCCGTGTGGGAGGGCCGCATTTACATCCTGGGCGGCTATAGCTGGGAGAACACGGCCTTCTCCAAGACGGTCCAGGTGTACGACCGCGAGAAGGACAAGTGGAGCAAAGGCACTGACCTGCCCAAGGCCATTGCTGGCGTGTCTGCCTGTGTCTGCGCCCTGAAGCCGCGGCTAGAGGACAAGAAGAAGAAGGGCAAGGCCAAGAGGCACCAGGACCGGGGCCAGTGACCCCGCACGTGCCTGCTGGGGCCTTGTCCCCACCACCACCACTTCCCAGAGTGTCTATAGACCAGCAACAACTTCCTAGAACCCTGGAACCATTATGCACCAGTTAGCAGCTTTTTTTTTTACTTTTATGATTCTTGGTATTTCTATGATATCACCATAACCGATTAAATATTCTACGTAACTTTACATATTATCTTGCTTGAATAATTAAACCTGGGCCCAGACAGGAAATATCCCCTTGTGTCTGCTCAGGGCGTCTCCCCACATTACAAGTCTTTGGGGGTCCTCCCAACCGTCTCCCTGAGCGTAGCTAGGGCAGGGGTTATATAGAAATTTTTGGAGTGAAACTGGGGGCTGTGATGGGACATGTCAGGTCCTCTAGTCCATGCCTCCCAAAACCTAGCTGAGCTTTAAAAACATGCAGATTTGTGGGCCCTGCCTCAGAATAATTGAATCTAAAACTACCAGGAGTGGTAGGGAGAGTGGCTGGAAACTATCTTAACCAGTTCCTGGAATGGCTGAACATCGGCCTTGCTTGGGAATCACTGGCAAGGTCAGTGTAGTCATTTTTACAAGTGGGGATACAGGGACCCCGAGAGGGTGAGAAAATGGCCAAGGGTCACCAGCTCACCAGACAACAGGTGAGACCTGGGACTTCTCACCTGGGATGCGTCCGTTGGCTCCGTGCCCCCACCAGGACTGTCTTATCTGGTGACTGCTGTTTCTGAATATTTAGCTTTCCTGGGCGGTAATCTTCCTGACTGCTAAGAGGGTATAGGTAATCAGGAAGGAAGAGGGGAAAGACATGAAGCTCTTTATGAATATTCTGTAATTGTCCTTTCTTTAACTTTTTCCTGGCACCCACTGTTTCTGACATGCTGAGCCCCCAAATCTACGTGCATTTCTCAGGAAAGGAAAAGGGAGTGCCCTAGAATTTGCCATTGTACTCGATGACTCTGGCTCCTAGAAGCATTGAAGGCTTTTACACGAGTGAGCGCACGTCAATCCCTACGAAGGTTGAGCATCTCCCCAACTCACCCACTTGAGTGACAGACCCTGGTCCCAGCCATCTGCTGCTAAGTAGTTTTGTGTTGCTGGGCAAATTCTTTAACACGTCTTGAGCTGTTTCATCATTCATTAAGTGACAAGGTTGGATGAAAAAGTGGCCAGGCTCCTCCCAGGGTTTAAGCTCTTTCAGTCTATATAAGCTATTAAAATATTCGACACCCCCTCTTGAGATATGTGACTGCCATGCACGGATTTCTGCAGTTACTAGAACATCAAGAGTATGTGCCCTTTAAGGAGAGTTCGAGACTAATACCCAAGATGCTGTGTAACAAATTTAATTTGATGGGAGGAAAGGAATGTGTTTTAATTGTGAGCCAAAGGAAGCATTAATGATTTATACTTTGGCAGAGACCTGATTGCAGAGAGGAGAAAACTTCAAGATGTATTGTTAACATTGATATTAGAATAAGAATCTCAGTTAACTTTATATTATTTTATTTTTTTGTCTTTTTACTGCATTTCCTTCCCTTTCCTTCGAGGTTTACCATGATTTTGATAACAACCAGGAGAGCTGAGAGTGACTGGGTATTTAAAGCTTCAGTACCCAAATCACTGCCCTCTTTTGCTAGTTGGGCAAACAGGAGGCATAGTCAGCTAGTTCCTTGTATGCGGGAGTCCCTAGAGGCTTACAAACTGTTGAAAAGTTCTGCAAAGCATACAAACAACCAAAAAGCACACTCTTCTTGTGACTTGACAACCCTTCTGTGTATTAAAGGCTCTGAGAAGTTCTGCATTAACTACTAACCCTCCATCAACCAGTGTCTCCAAACTTCACTGAGCCTGAAACCCTTTTCGGTCTCATAGCTAGTCTCAGCCCTCCATGAAATACGTTTTGCAGAACTTCTATGAAATTTGGGGTAACTTAGACCCTCCCTATTCTGGGAAAGTTTCCATCACTTGAACACCCTTTACAAGGCGTAGAATTTATGGTCTTTTCTCCCTTGCTCACAGCCCGGGTCATAAACCAAGTGGTGGTCAACCAGAGCCCGGAGGCAGGTGGGGAAGAGCTCACAGACCATCCATGCTTTGTGGAGACAGATGACTGACTTGGGGAGAGGGCAGCCATCAGTTTTTAGCTTAAGCCAGCTGTGTTTGTGACTGCCAGGACGTGTCCCAGGATGCAGGCCTCTGTCCTCTTTCCTGACTTGTGCCTTCGTTACTAGCAATGTCCTGCATCTAATATTTTTTGATGTCTCTCATTCTGCTGTAAAGGCAGTTAGGGGTCTACATGGCTTAAAAGCTAATATTGAGGTTGAGGGGCCGTTCCTTTAAAAGTAGACTTGATAAGTAAGTTTCCTCTTGTGGACCCACTTCAAATAATTAGTGGCGGCTCCACTTATACTAAGAAAGATTTTCAGGCTCACTGGGGTCAGTGGAAAAGAGCTCATGACCAGTGAGCCCTGGGCATGGGAATGCAAAGTGGCGGGACCCACGGCTGGAATTTTGCTGTCCGTGTTTCAAGATGGAATCACTCTGCTGTGCAGCCCAACTAGGAACGGAAGAAAATGGGTTTTAACTCAGTTTGGCAGAGCTTCACGATGTGCTGAGGCAGATGCCCATTTGAACTGCATAACCTCGAAGGTGTCATTTCAAACCAAAGTGACAAAGTCCCAGATTCTTGCAGGCTGCCATCTTGAGACAAAAACAGCAATATTTGCCATTATATGAACAAACTGTCAGTGCTTCGAGCTGAACTTTAAGAATATCTGGATCAGTTTTTTTGTTTTGTTTTTCAATCTTTCAAAATAAGGATGGTGGGCTTTTATTCAGGGTGTTTTTTTTCTTACTTTTAAAGCACTAGAGTTTTAACTTCATATTAGTTGTAGGTTTTGAGTTTGATCCTCATCCAAGCTAGAACCGTGTTTGCTTAAGACATAAATAGAATAATGGAAGGGGATAGAAAAGCCAGAGAAACCTTGTTCCTTGTGGTGGTCTTTCTGCTGTCTCAGCAACTTGCTTGAATGGATGACTCAATCAGTATTTCTAACATTCTGCCATTTTAGATAGGCTACCAGGTAGGACTGACTTCTAGATCTTGAGTGGAGCAGAAACCTTCATGTGTGTATTATATTCTGAATGTTCCTCCCCCTGCCCTTGACTAATGAGGTGACCTGACCTCATGGTGACTTAACAGAAACCCCAGAAGCCAACCCTGAGGGGTGTTTAGTTTAAGGTGGGAACCCAAATGCCAAAAGGGGGGTGGAATCCCTCCCCTGAGGTTCAGGGTTTCACTCTGTGAGTTCACGTGAGCTCACCTGTGGCTCAGAGTACCTGGCTCCAAGTCCAGGAGTGACATTGGGTGATGTGAGCAGTGTAGGATGGGAGAGGACCACCCCCGCCCCCACAGAGTTACCAGAGTTATATGTAACCCTGGTCCTCCACGGCATGTGCTTGGCCAGCTCCAGCCTGAGCAGCACCTCACAGGCCTTTTCAGTCTTGGAGTTTTGGGCTAGACTCTCAAACTGCTGGTCTCTGACCTGGAGAGGCAGTTCCAGCTGTGACCTGGACATCCTTGCTGTCTCTGCAGATTCTGAGTGTCTTCAGAGGGGAGGCACGGTGTCCTGGCTTTTCGGACAAACCTCTATAGTATAAGGCAGCTCCGCAGGTACTTGGAGATCCTGCCGAGCGCGTCTGCCAAGGCTGGCAGTTTTTAAAGTTTTTTGAAATGTTTTGATACTTTTTGATACCATTTGCTAATAACCGTTTTGTAGGTTGCCTGCCGGGGTTTTCCACCTCACCCTCTATCCCCACGCCCTTGGGCTTGCACTAGCCAGCAAATGTCCTGTGGTCAGTGCCAGGATACTGCCATGTGGCTTTGTCTTGAATCTTGCTCTTCTCCGTGGCTGTGATCCGATACAACTCTTGAATTTTGTAAGGTCACATATGGCCCCTGAGTATGACCATGACCGTCTTAGGCCCCCAACTGAGCAAGAGGACACTGATTTTGCCAAGAGGACACTCTCACTCCCTGTAGATGCCCCGCACTTCTTCCAAAGCTCCTACCTCAGCAGTGTGCACAGAGTTGAAAACATACCTGAGGACAGATCCATAGATCACCTTTCTCATACGGGTCATTTCTCAACCCAGGGCATGGCTGGGGTCCTGATCAAATCTCGTCCACCTCTTCTTTTAAATAAATTTTAACATGAAATCCATGAAATCTGTAACAGTGAACCATCCTGCACTTTATAGAATTATTGCCCTCAGCATTGGAGGCTGTTTATTTCTTTGTGGGTTGTTTTTTTTCATTTGTTTTGGTTTTTCTTAACATGGATAAAATTGGTGGCTTCTGAGGATGTTTTGGGGATCTCAAGAAACTGTTTTTTAGTTGCCTTAGTTAAAAGAGTTGAATGAATGTACAAATTTGGTGGGGGGTGGGGGGAGGGCAGCAGGGGTAAAACCTTGCAGATCAGTGTTCTTTGAGAAAAAGAACTGCACCCTTTCAAAGTTACTTAAAGCCGTTTTTACAGGTTTCCTTGCAATTGAAGGATGAATAAAGTCCTTTGGATCAGTTGAAGCTAATCATTACCACCAGCCTTCTGTCAAAATTAGTAAGATATTTGACAATTAAGTAATTCATTGGGTATGTTCTGGTTACTAATGTTACCAAAATCTGTAATCGTGTGTTTGTTTTTTAATTTGCTGCTTTTGTACTTGTAACTTTATGACACTCGAAGCTTTTCTGTGTCTTATTTCTTTTTAATTACTTTCCTGCATGTTTATTTTTCTCTTTAATTCTATACAGAGTATTCAATTCTCGAAACACATTAAAATGATTTGCCTGCTAGGGTATGGCTTATTTTATAATTACATTCCTAGTCTTGTGTGGTTATTGTAATGCTCTTTAGTCCTATTTTCCCTGCCCAAATAAAAAAGAACCCCTTGCATGTTGAGACCAAATATAATTTGGAAATTAACCAGACTGCCTTTTAGTGTTGTGGGATGCTGGGACATTTTGATTCTGCTTTCATTGTGCTTCTAATTACTGTATTTTGCCAGGAATTTAATTCAGATCCTTGATTGCAGCACTAAGTCCTTTGACCTGAAATGAAACTATTTGCTTAAATTTGTGTCAGTGGGGGTAATTTGACTAGAAAGGAGAACCAGAAGCCAGGGAAGCATAGTTTATGACAAGCAATTTATTATCTTTATCAGAAAGATAACAATATCATCTCCATAAGAACAGAGTTCACTTTATTTCCGTTAAGGCCCAAGAAGAAGAGAGTGTCCGTGTTTTTACAATGCTGGCAGACGAGCCCAGTCACAACTGGGCACCTTCAGCAATTCAGCACTGGGAGGATGGGGCGCGCGCGGTACCTGCTGAGCCCATCTCACCCGGAAATGATTCGAATTTGCCTCTGAACCAATGAGCTGCCCCGAATGGGTCACTGGCTGCCAGACGCTAAAGTCACTGGGATTCTTTCATTTCAACCTCAGAAGAATCTTAGGTTAGAAATGATATTTTCACCCCGACTGGTGTGGCTTGGTTGGCTGGGTGTCATCCCACAAAATGAAAGATCGTGGGTTCAATTCCTTGTCAGGGCACGTGCCTGGGTTGCGGGTTTGGTCCCCTGGTCGGGCGCGAATGAAAGGCAGCCAATTGACGTTTCTCTCCTCTTTTTCCCTCCCTTCCCTCTAAAAAGAAAATCTTAAAAAAAAACAAAAACAAATATTTTCCCATTTTGGGGATGATGAATTCAAGATTAGGGTTAATAATCTTACCTACCCAGCTGGTCAGTGCTACAACTGCTCTAGGTTCTCTTGAATGCAGAACCTTAGACAAGGACTTGAAGGCAGGTGGTTTTGGGGGAAAAGGTTGTCCTCAGGAAGCCAGAGAGAGACACGGAAGAAGGAAAAGCTGGTAAGAATGTGCTTTATCTATTGCCAAATAATAAGTCATCCCCAAATAGTGGCTTAAAACCATAGTATTCAATTACGTTTGCTGACAAATCTGAGGGGTGGCTGGGTCAGCTAAGCAGCTCTCACCTGGATCTCACATACACTCAGGCGGTGGCTCCTGGAAGCTCACTGCAAGCTGGGGCTCTTCAGGATCCCCCTCTCTCCCTCCCAATCTCTCTCCCTCTGTGCCTCCCCCAGACCCCCACCCCACCCAACTCCTTTGGTCTCTCTCACATGGTGGCCTTACCCAAACTTCTTATGCCCCCACTCCCAGAGCGAGTGTTGCAAATGTGGTTAGCACAGCCGCATGGCTTTTTCTAACCCAGCCAGGGAAGTCAGGGAGTGCCCTTTTGCTGCATTCCACTCCTTGAGACCATCACAAAGGTACCTCAGGTTTAGGGTGAGGGAGACAGATGGCACCTCTGGTGGGGCAGTGTCAACATATTGGGGCAACAGGTGAGTTCCTGTGTCGTCTGCCAGAGGAAGAAGAGGAAGCATTTACTGGCCTCTGCCTCCCTGGTCAAGGCTCTCCCAGAAGCCTGTGTGCCCCCCACTCCTGGGCTGCTCCGTGCCCAGCCAGCTGTGCAGTGCCTGAGAGCCTTGCAGCAGAAGGATGATGCTGTCAGGCCAGCTGAGCCTGCCCTGAACCGCCACTGTGGCTGTGGCTAGAATCAGAGGAGGACAGCGGGCTTGTATCGGACACTAGAAAGCACCTGCTTCGCATGGAGCTGGATTTTAATACAAGTCCGCCAGCTCAGACCCCTCTTTGTCAACTACTGGGAAATGACCACCGTTTAAAGTCCCCCACATGGGGTGTCGTATGCCCAGAAGGAGCCCTGTAGGATGCAAATATGTGAGGTTAACTAGGGGAGTCCTTAACTTTCACTCAACAATCAGCCAAGATTGCTGTCCCCTAATTCAGAGAGGGCAGAGAGGAAGCAGGTACAAGACAGGAAAGTCTGCAGTGGCCTAGGGTCTGCAGAGAGGACCAAAACCCGTCTCAACAGGGCCCCACACAGACAAGGGCCTGCCTCATCACATGTCGGGTGAGGCCGGGACCATTATAGGACCTGTCCATAGCCTTGAATTAAGACCAGCTCATCTACCACCTTCTCCGTGGAGCTTGCCAACGTTAGGTTCATGAAGGTGACACATTCAGTAAGTGTCCACTCTGTGCCAGGTGGGCATTGCTTAGATGCTGGGGATACGCTGGTGAAGGAAGCAGCAAGGTGCCTACCTGTGCACTGACTCCTCGTGGGGGGAAACAGACCCACAGACACAGGGCAAGTAGGGATATAGGTGATACAAATAGACTAAAACCCATCCAACTGTACACTCTAATGGATGAATCTGCTCTGGCTGGTGTGGCTCAGTGGATTGAGGGCCAGCCTGTAAACCAAAGGGTCACTGGTTCGATTCCCCAGTCAGGGCACATGCCTGGGTTGCTGGCCAGGTCCCCAGTAGGGGGTTTGTGAAAGGCAACCGCACATTGATGTTTCTGTCCCTCTCTTTCTCTTTCCCTTCCCCTCTCTCTAAAAATAAATAAAATCTTTAAATGGAGGAATTTTATGTATGTGACTTGTATCTCAGCAAAGCTTTTTAAAAATTTTTAAAAATCTTTGTGTGGAGAGTGTGCATAGCAGGTGAGAGGAACAAAAGGCACTGGATAAGAAAGTGGTGAGAAATGAGAGCTGGAGACAAATCACAGAGGGAAGGGACCTGATTCCCATCTCCAAAGGCAAGTGTTGTCTGCAACAAAGAGGGGGAGATGAGGGGAAAGGGTAGAAGGAGGGAGACCCTTTTGTCCGGAGGCATCAGGAGGCCTCTGCCTTCATTGGCACCTGGACAAAGCTGGCCGGAGGCAGAGACTTTCCTGATAAATCCCTCTAGGGAACACATCACAGCTGCCCCAGTCCCGAGCTATACCTAGACTTGGTGGCTTAAAACAGCAATTTAACTGAGGAGGCGGGATCCACCTAGGAGGTCCTACTGCTCCAGCCAGGGTCTCTCGGTGGTACAGCTTCACTCAAGTGTCTGCTGCGTGGGGCGGGCTGGCCTCAGCGGGGTTCAGCTGGACACCTGGCCTTTCCTGCATGGAGGTCTCAGAGAAATCTGCGGACTTCTCACTTCCACGCTCAGGGCAACGCGAGGCAATATTCCAAGAGACAGGAAGTGAAAGCTGCCTATGTCCTTTTTGTAACAATTAACACACGGTAAAGTGCACTCTGTGTGTATACAGTTCTATGAATTTTAACACATGGCCAAGTCATTATTCACTACAAAAATAAAAGCCCAGCAGTGGATGAACGGATGAACCAAGCGTGGTCCTTCCGTGCAATGGAACATTACTCAGCCACAAACAGGAATGAAGCACGGATACATGTGATGACATGGACCAACCTCGAAGACGTTATGCTAAGTCAAAGAAGCCAGACACATAGGACCACATATTGTCTACTTCCATTTATGCACAATGACCAGAATAGGCAAATTTATAGAAACACAGAGTAGATTAGCAGTTGCTTATGTCTAGGGTAGGGCTAAGAAGTGGTGGGGAGCAGTAGCTAAAGGGTATGGGGTTTCTCTTCGTGATGATGAATTGTCCTAAACTTGACTGCGGTGTGATGGTTGCACGTGTCCGTGACTATACAAAAAAATCATGGAACTGTACACTTCAAATGAGTGAGTCGTATGTTACCTAAATTATACCTCAATAAAGCTGTCTAAAATACTGCAGCAATCATTCGCCCCATTCTCCGAGTTCTGTGAGTTGCTCTCCCAGACAACTATAGGCTGGGAGCCAGGATCTCCCTATTTGGGTTCTAAAGTTGGGGACAAAAATTTGGGCCCACTGTGGGAGCAATTCTGTGTGTGCAGACCTCAGGGGATCCTCCAGGGGCACCCTAGAGCAGTGGTCCTCAGAAGGTGGTCCTGGAGCCAGCAGCATAAGCGTCATAGGGAACTTCATAGACACGCAGACTCGCAGGCCCCATCCAGATCTGCTGAATCTGCTGCATCGTCCCCAAGCGATGTGTGTTTTCACAAGCCCCCTGGTGAGTCTAGGGCATGCTCCATTGAGAACCACTGCTTGCTAGGGGATTCTGTCTCCTTCCTCCATCCACAGGCCTTCCTGGGCTAGGAGTCCGCCAAATCGCCAACAGCTGTGCCTGGTTTGCATTGGCCAAAACCTGATCTACAGGCTTCTCTCTGGCTAAGTACCACCCGATGTGTATGTGTGGGGGGTGGGGGGAGGGGGGTGCTGAAACTTCTAGACTGCAAAGGCTAGAAAAGGTCTTGGAGCAAATCTCTGCAGGACCACACACCTGCTGCTTCTCAGAGAAAGTGAACCATGTCTGTGGACTTCCTGTTGACAGAGCAGGAAGCTGCGAGGCGTGACCCAACCCTCTGAATTGTCCCCAGTGTCCGCTCAATGGTATCGTTTTACCGGGCAAGCCACAATAGCGATTCATCCTCCCAGGGAGTCGCGACTCCACCCCTTCAGTCATCTAAAGGTGCTAAAAATATGTCATTCCTATATGCAGTTTTGAACTGCTAAGAGTGCCGATGCTGTAGGCCTTTTTGGTTCCGGACTGAGATTTCAGAGACCTGGATGCCAATCCAATGTTCATAACTAATCACCTTGAACAAGGCTTCGCTCAGTGCCTCCTGTTTTCAGACTGCAGACCAGATCACACTTCCGTGATGTGGACCGAGCACAGACTGTGGGTCAGGAACATGGATTTTAACCTTGGCTCTGCTGCATGCTACCTGGGCAAGGGACCTCATATCTTAAATCTGTTTCTTAAGCTGTGGAATGAGATGGTTGGAGATGACTGGTATCCCTCAGGGTGTGACCTGCAGAACCTGTGTCTGCTAAGCAGCTACCTAAAGGAGTTCCGGTCAGGAAGGGTTGGGGGAACTCCGGAGGCGATGTCCTCCCTCCTGGAGAGTCACATGAGGATACACATGGGTATATTACAACCTCTGAAAGTTCCATCAAAGATAACTATATCACTTTGCTTAAATTTACTTTTCCCAAGCTTGTTTGCCCCGGACCCTCCCCTTTTCCTTCTATTAGTAACTGTAGAGCCAGCGTGAGACACAGTAGCATTTGGGAATTGGGAAGGTAAAAGATTCAATGAGTGTCCCATCACCCACAGGGAAAGATGCCATTATGATATCAAATAAGATGGTCTGCTGATTTCCTGGGATACATTCCCCATGAAGGACGGTGGCTTGATGTGGTTACTATGTTTTAAGGTCTGGGTTCCAAATATGCAGGTGAAGAATCTTGATTTGGTTAATGCATCTGCTATGGTTAATTTCATGTGTTAAGTTGCTAGGCCACAGTGCCCAGACTTTTGGTCAAACATTACCCTGGGTGTTTCTGTGAAAGGGTTTTTTGGAAGAGATTAACATTTCAATTGGTGGGTTTTGAGTAAAGGAGATTGTCCTCAATCATGTGGGTGGGCCTCAGTCAATCAGGCGAAGGCCTTAATAGAACAAAGACTAAACTCCCCTAAGCAAGAGGGAATTCTCCAGCAAATGACCTTCACACTCGAACAACATTGGCCCTTCCGGGGGTCTCCAGCCTGCTGGCCCACCCTGTGAATTTTTGGCTGGCCAGCCTCATTAATAGCATGAGCCAGTTCCTCAAAATCTCTCTCTCTCTCTCTCTGTCTCTCTCTCTCTCACACACACACAAACACACACACACACACACACACACACACACGCCCCATTGGTTTTCTCTCTGTAGAGAACCCTGACTAACAGGGCATCCACAGGAGAACAGACTCAGGGAGTTGCCACAAGAGCCGGACTGAAAGACAGCATTCCGGGGAACTCCCCCCAGGAGGCAGAGTTTGGCGGATACGGCTGGTCATCACTTTATGGAGAAAGAAGAGTAGGCCGAAATAAGAATGTGTACAGATTCATGGGCGGTGGCAACTGGCTTGACTGGTTGGTCAGAGGCCTGGAAGAAAAAGATGACTGGGGACAAATGGGACTGGAGAAGAGACACGTAGGTGGGTGTGTATGCAAGCAGGCAAAGAGTGTGTAGGTCTTTGTATCACATGTAATATTCACTGGAGAGCACTCACAACACAAGAGGCATTAAACGACTAAGTAAGCAGAAAGACTTTGACAGTAAATGCTAGCTAGTCTGTCCTTGGCCACCCCAGTGCTGGCACATGGGCACATGAAGAGAGTAGTCATGGTGGCAGGGACAGAGACTGTGCATGGGCTCCGCTTGCCAAGGCTCATCTAGCTGCTGCCACTGACAGTGACATGGACCAGTGTTGAGCTGCCAATATGGCCCCATCCAGCAAAGACACCCGCCTACCATTTAGTGACCAGTTGGTTACGTTATACCCCTTCCACCCTGGAAGGCTCAGCAGCAATTCATCTTAACTGGAATCAACGATATTCCAGGTATAAGTTTGCCTTTTCCATCCACAGGGTCAGAATATATATTCACCACATCGGTCTGCTCTCAGACTGGAACTAACGCTGTAGGCTCCCCTGGTACCAGGCCTCCAGACTCGGACTAGACCTCACAGTTGGCTCTCCTGGGTCTCCAGCTTGCAGATGGCAGATAGTGGGACTTCAGCCTCCATAATCACGGAGGCCAATCTCTTACGATAAATCATTATATATTTATATCCCCTTGGTTCTGTTTATCTGGAGACCCCTGACTAATACGATGTGTTAACTTAAAATGTACAGAAGATCTTATGTGTGAAGATGGTCATTAATATTCTTAAGAATGAACAATCAGAAACAATTTATATACATGAAACCTGCACAGGACGGAACATTGTACAAACACATAAATAATGTTAATGAGTTTTTCTTTGTAATAAAATGGAAAAATACTGGTATTAATGTTCTAGAAAAATCCAGAATGCAAAATCAATAGTATTAACAACAACAATGACAGTAATGACACTCTCATTTCCTAAGCAGTAACTAACTGCCAGTCACTGTCTTAGGAGTTTTTTAGGCAACATTGACCTAAATGAAATTCTCACCATTATATGCATAGGACATCTGTCCAGAAGGAAAGCAGCCATGCAATATGAAAAATAGAGACATTTATGGAAGAAGATACAAGATACAGGAAACATTGTACATAGGACAACAACGCCTCAGGTGCCTTCAAAGTAGGCACCTTGGGACCTCACACAGCTCTCCCCATCGCCATCAGCTGCCCCATCATATTTTCCTGAATCTCATTGCAGAGCACCAAACCTGGGCTGCAGAGGGTTGGGTCACCTGGATAATTTGATGTTTTGCCAAAAAACTGCACGAAACGTGGTGCATGAGCGGGTGCATTGTTGTGATGAAGCTGCCAATCAGCAGTTGCCCATAGCTGCAACCTTCTGAATCATCCAATAGTTTCTGTGGAGGAATGTTCTAGCTTAATGCAAAATTTGATGCAGGTTCGTCACTCTACTTGCTCAGTCATTTTGAATGGGATGGCCACACAGTACACATGCTCACTCAATGCATCTACTGCCCCCTCTGACCAGTACAGTGAAGTGGTCATTGCTCGCACATGCGCATTCCAGTCCACTCTCCTTGGCTGCCAGGTTACACTGATGTCATGCAAACTGTTCTCGTTATATTAACAAAGGCTGAAATTTTCTGGACAGCTCTCATATAGGCTTCAACAGTCCATACCAAAAAAAGCCAAAGGTATTTGTCTTTGAAGAGAAATGAGTTTTTGAGGGGTTTTTTCTTCTTTCTTCTTTACCTCTTTACCACATTGAGCTTCTATTGCTTTTATGATTGGAAAAAATTAAAACAAACTAGATTTTTAAAAGTAGGATGTAGCCTCAGTCTCCTGGCCCTGACTCTGCATACAATTTGTCTGAGATCATGGTACTAATGAGGGTAGCCTATGACAGGCGGTGGGCTGCCCCTCTCCCCTCCTGGAAGGCAACCATCCCCGGAATCTGCCGATGAAGTTAAATTCAAAATTACGGTACAACTCATGTGTCAATAGCACTAACAGAAGCAACATCACCTTATATGCAAATTATTTTTATTTAATTGTAGAGCTCGCACAGCACCGTAATTTCTTATCAAATGGTAATTACACTTTTATTATTTTTTTAAGCTTCCATTAAAAGAAAGCATCTTAAATTGGAAAGAAACAATCCATGTCCCAAGCCAGTTGGTCAAAAATTGTTTGTCTGTTTGGAGGGCCCAGAGTGATCATAGATAACCACACTCACCCCTTATGAAACTCTTGCCGTGCACCAGGCGTCGTGCAATGCTCTTTGCATTTGATGTCTCAATATGTACACCTTGCTGCTGTGCTAGAGGTTCGTCTTGTTATCACAAGATTACAGATGCAGAAAGAGACCGAGAAAAATTACATCACATGTGGAGGGGGCAAAGCTAGAATTCAAACCTAGGAGAATTTAACTCAGAAGCGAGGTCCGAGGCACCATGCTGCATTGCTGGTAGGGATGGATTCCTAACCTCTGCTATGAGGTTCACAAAGGTGTGTTGGTGGAAATGAAGAGAAAAACAGGCACTGCCATTCTCTTAGCTTGTGCTTTTCTCTGTCCTCAGATTGAGAGCAACCAGAGAGGTTCTACGTGTATTTAAACACCTGCTCCTGGACTGTCCCGCCTACCCTGTGCAAGAAATCAGAACTATGGTATTAGGTTAACATTGCCTCTCTCTCACCTTTCAGTTCAATTGACAAATTCTGTTATCTCAAAATCCTTCTGTTCTTTCCCTGTTAACCAGTTCCTCTGCAGCATCCTATTCAGGATGGCTCCATTGGGAAGTCTGTGAATTTTCTTCAGTTTCACACATGGCTGTCCAAGAGTCCCACATATTGTCTCCAGCTTGGGGTTCAGTTACAGGCTCTTAACTAGTGACGTCCTCCTGTCTCTTTGTGCTCCTCCAGCCTCACCACCTTCCCCCCTCGCCACCACCAGTTTCCATGCCAATGCATGTAATTATCCCAAATGGGGATGCCAAATGTCCTTCGATGTCACACCGGACTACTACAGCATTGTCCTCAGTTCTGGCCAAAGGTTATCTGACTCTCAAAGGCACTGGGAGACCCAGACAGGATGTTACAAGGAAACCAAGGCTTCCAGTACTGGACTTACCCAGGTTCACCTGCTGCTACATGTGGGAGCTGGGAACTGAGCATGGACCTCTCAGACTTCAAAGTCCACTTTGTAGATTCCAGTCACATCCATGTTAACAAGCTTGGGGGTGGGGATTCAAACAATCATAATGTTTGTGCCAGAGTGCTGGAGTCGTGGGTTATTTTTTTTTCTTCAAAGTCTCTTGATTTTGTTATAATCATCAATCTTGCCTTTAGAGTAGCAAAGATACTTGTTTTTGTAGGCTAAAGGTGGTTGAAAGAATGCTTTCTGCCCCCCGCCCCCCACCCCTGCCCTGAGCTGTCTGTTTGGCACAAAAGAAAAACCTACATTAAGTGAAAATCGATGAAAAATAAGAAATTCTTGGATGAATGGGAAAGGGAAGGATTGGTAGGGGTGACTAGATCAAGAAAAATGAAAGGGCATTATGTAGCGATGTTGTCACTTTAAACTCATTAATAATGTGAATGCAGTGCAGTTAATGGATCATTTTATGTGATTTAAATTGCTGTCACATTCATCATCCCACTTGGTCTTGGTATTTCCCCTAATAGGCAGGCAGGACACATTGGATTCTCCTCACTGTATAGGACCTGAGTAACAGAAAACCAGTGAATCTGCCAAGGTCTTAGAGTGACTTGGAGTCAGCATTAAAAATGCAATCAAGACCCATGGTACTTCTCACATTTCCAGGTATAGAAACAGATATGTAAAGTACAGCATAGGGAGTATAGTCAATAATATTGTAATAATTACGTATGTTGTCAGGTAGGTACTAAACTTATTGGAGTAATCACTTCATGGTGTACATAAATGTATAATCGCTATGTTGTACACCTGAAATTAATATAATATTGAACGTCAACTGAAATTGAAAAATAAACTTTTTAAAATGTTTTCAAAAAAAGACCCATGGTACTTCTTACACTTTCTTTACTCCCTTTCTTTAGCAATTGTTCTCCTGGCCAATATCCTTTTAGATGGTCATGTCTGTGTGCCATTGTGCTGTCTGGGGACAGTGCCAAACCTTAGGAGGGCAGAGACAAGGAAATAAATGCAATGTATAAGTGAGGGACTGCATTATAAAGACATTTTACTTAAGAAGGGTCTTCAGGCCCTGGCTGGTGTGGATCAGTGGATTGAGTGCTGGACTGCAAAGCAAAGGGTCACAGGTTCGATTCCCCAGTCAGGACTCATGCCTGGGTTGCGGGCCAGGTCCCCAGTCGGGGGCACGTGAGAGGCAACCACACATCGATGTTTCTCTCCCTCTTTTTCTCCCTCCTTTCCCCTCTCTCTAAAAATAAATAAATAAAACATTTTAAAAAGAGGAAGAGACTTCAGCTGTATGAGCTCTGACACCAAAAATAAAAAAGAGAGCAAGAGAACAAGAAGAAATAAAAGGGTGAGCAAGTCCACATGACATACCACTCAGAGAGAGGCAGTACCTCAGAGAGTGTGACACGAGAGGCCGCAATCTGCATTTCCTCGGCCTCTTCCCTTCCCTCCCAGGGCATGTCGCTGGGCTGAGTTCGATGTTGATGGTCATTAATAAACAGATTTCAGGGAACATGTCCTGCAGAGCAAGCCATAATTAGGGGCTCAGCTGGACAACCTGAGATTTGGTTTGGCTCTGGATAAAAAAAACCCCTCCGTGTTGTCTTTATTGCATGACACAGAGACAGAGCCACACAGGGAAGAAGTCCACGGCACGAGGGAGGCAGACATCAGAGTGATGAAGCTACAAACTGAGAGACGCCGTGGACTGCCAGCAACACCAGATGCTGGAGAGAGGCATAGAATGGGTGCTCCCTCACAGCTTCCTGAAGGAGCTCACACCTTGATTTCAGACCTTTGGCCTGTATAGCTGTGAGAAAATAAATGTCCATTGTCTTACGCACTTCCCTGACCTCCCAGGTGTGGTCATCTGTTACAGCAGCCACAAACACTCATCCAGCTAGCTACTAGGCAGGATCTTTCCTGAGAGACACGGGACTCCTTTGACAGGTAAATTGGGCTCAGGGACTCCCAGACAGCCGTGCTGAAACTTTTAAAGACCGTGCTGTATCGGAAGACTCTTCCCATCCAGCCCTCTTTCCTTCCCCTTGTCTTCCGAAGGGGATGGCTCCAGACCCGCTCTTAAGGCTCCGCCAGCTGCCTCTCAACTTCCTGCCCAGGTGGAAAGGAATTGTTCCTCGAAGGACCTGAACTGACACCCCATGTCTCAGAGTCAGCAGTTGAGAAGATCTTGCCATGTTTGCTTCACTTATTCTTTTTTCCTTTCTGTTTTTTTCCTCAAATATTTTAAAGCAAATTCCACACAGCACGTCATTTCATCTTTATGTATTTCAGCATATATTTCTTAAAACAAGAAGCATTATTTTCTAGCATAACCACAATGCCACTAGCACCCCTAATACACTTATTAGTAAATAATTCCATGGTATCCTCCAGATCTTACCTAGACTCCATGATCGTTTCAAAAATGTCTTTTTATGGTACTTGGTTTGACTCAATTTTCAAGTAGGATCCCAACTCTGCAATTGGCAAACCTATTTTCAAAATCTCAATCTAGCCCTGGCTAGTGTGGCTTAGTGGATTGAGCGCTGGCCTGTGAACCAAAAGGTCACCAGTTTGATTCCCGGTCAGGGCACACGCCTGGGTTGCTGACCAGGTCCCCCACTGGGGGCGTGCTGTTTCTCTCCCTCTCTCTTCTCTCTCCTTTCCCTCTCTCTAAAAAATAAATAAATAAAATCTTTAAAATCCCAACCTGCTGCCCCACTTATAAGAGGTGAAATTTTTAGGCAAATCATGATTTAGGCAATCTTCTTTCAGTTTCCTCGTACCTATAAGGTGGAAACCAATAATCTCCACCTTACTGGGTTTTGTGAGAATTCAGTGAGGTCGTTTGTCCATATATTCACTCATTCGGCAACTATTTACTGAGTGGCTGCCAAATGTTTGGAACTACCAAGGTGCTGGAAAAATATCAGTGAAAAAGGCTAAGTACCTGGCTCCGTGGAGCTTAGAGTCTGGTGGAGGAGGCAGGCAATCCCCACATAAGGTCACTGTCCCATAGCCCATCAGCTAGTGATACATTCTGTGGAGATGAGTAAAGCAGATAACAGGAGGAACGTGGCAGGCACCATTATAGATAGAGCAGCCAAGTATTTCCAGAGGAGGTGGCCGTCAGAGACCTGAGTTGAGTGAGGGGACAGAAAGTTCCAGGCAGATGGAAGGGCACCTGCAGAGTCGGGGGGGAGCCTGCCTGCTGCCTTAGAGCCGTCACTTTCAAACTACTTGGTCTGGGGTCTCTTTACATTTCTTCAAAATTATTACCGACCTCCTCAAAGGCTTTGTTTTGGTGAGATATTTTTTGCTATTTGCCACTTAGGAAGGAAAACTGAGACATTTAAAAATATGCATAACAATTTATTAATTATAAACTCATTGTATGTCAACATATAAGAACACATTTTTAATGAAAAAAAAACTATTTTCCAAAACAAAAAATAGTTGGTGAGAGAGTGGCATTATTATTATTATTATTATTTTTTATAAAGCTCTTGAATGTCTAGAAAGCAGCTGGCTTCTCCAATTGGCTACTGAATCTAGTCTGTCATGATATGTTGTTTTGATTGAAATAAGTGAAGAAAAGCCAGCTTCACACAGATAATGTAGTTGGGAAAGAGAGGAAGGAGTATTTCTTTTTAAGTTTATCTCTATCAAGGCTACTTCTGGTCAAGATGGAGGCACAGGTAGATACACTTTATCCCTTGCACAACCAAAAGGACAACAACAAATTTAAAAACAAAAAACAACCAGAACTACCAGATAATCGAACTGTATGGAAGTCCAACAACCAAGGAGGTAAAGAAGAAACATTCATCCAGACTGGTAGGAGGGGTGGAGATTGGCAGCCGGGGCAGAGGGGATCTGTGGGAAGGTGGCAGCTGGCAGACTGGATGATCCCACATTTGAGTAAGGATAAACTGGGAGGAATGACAGGGGAGTGAGAGAGACTGTGCAACCCAGGGTTCCAGTGCAGGAACAGAAAGCCTCAACATCTCTGGCTATAAAATCCTGTGGGGGTTACAGCAGTGGGAGAAACTCCCAGCCTCAAAGGAGAGTTCATTGGAGGAGCCCTCAGGGTCCTAGAAAGTACACAAACCCACCCACCCAGGAACCAGCACTAAAAGGGCTCAATTTTCTTGTGGGTAGAGGGGGAAGTGACTGAAAGCCTCCGAGAACTGACTAAGTGGCATTGTTCCCTCTCTGACCCCTCCCCTACATACAGCACCACAAAGCAGTATGTGGGTTGCCCTGCCCTGGCGAATACCTAAGGCTCACCCCTTACAATGTAACAGGCATGCCAGAGACAAAAACAAAAAAACAAAAAAATAACGCCCAAATGAAAGAACAGGTCAAAGCTCCAAAAATAGAATGAAACAATGAAGAGGTAGCCAACCTAACAGATGCAGAGTTCAAAACGCTGGTAATCTGGGTGCTCACAGAAATGGCTGAGTATGGTTGCAAAATAGAGGAAAAAGTGAAGGCTATGCAAACTGAAATAAAGAAAAATACACAGGGAACCAACAGTGAAGGGAAAGAAACCAGGACTCAAATCAATAATTTGGAGCTGAAGGAAGAAAAAAAACATTCAACCAGAATAGAATGATGAAACAAGAGTTCAGAACAACGAGGAGAGGCTTAGGAGCCTCTGGGACAACTTTAAATGTTCCAACACCTGAATCATAGGGGTGCCAGAAGGAGAAGAGGAAGAACAAGATGTTGAAAACTTATTTGAAAAAATAATTAAGGAGAACTTCCCCAGCCTGGCAAAGGAAATAGACTTCCAGGAAGTCTAGGAAGCTCAGAGAGTCCCAAAGAAGTTGAACTCAAGGAAGCACACACCAAGGTACATCATCATTACGTTACCCAAGATTAAATATAAGGAGAGAATCTTAAAAACAGCAAGAGAAAAGGGGAGCGTTATCTACAAAGAAGTTCCCGTAAGACTGTAAGCTGATTTCTCAAAAGAAACCTTAGAGGCAAGAAGGGGCTGAAAGAAGTATTCCAAGTCATGAATGGCAAGGACCTACATCCAAGATTACTCTATCTGGCAAAGCTGTCATTTACAATGGAAGGGCAGATAAAGTGCTTCACAGAGGAGGTAAAGTTGAAGGAGTTTATCACAACGAAGCCCTTATTATATGAAATGTTAAAGAGACTTATCGAAGAAAAAGAAGTTCAAAACTATGAACAGTGAAATGACAACAAATTCACAACTATCAACAACTGAACTAAAAACAAAAACAAACTAAGCAAACAACTAGAACAAGAACAGAATCACAGAAATGGAGATCAATTGGAGGGTTATCAGCGGGGAGGGAGAGAGGAGAGAATAGGGGGAAAGGTACAGGAATAAGAAGCATAAATGGTAGGTACAAAATAGACAGGGGGGAGTTAAGAATAGTATAGGAAATGGAGAAGCCAAAAAACTTATAAGTATGACCTATGGACATGAACTAAGCAGGGGGAATGCTGGGTGGGGGAGCGGGGTGCAGGGCGGAGGGTAATAAAGGGGGGAAGACAAACAAAAACCCCCCAGAAGTTTATTCTTCAAGAGGAATGACCTTTTTAGATAATTGTAGATCTGTTCCTTTGTTGCTCTGCCAAAAGAAGGCAAATTTCTTAAAGGAAAACTGCAAAGTGGGTGTAAAATCATATCAGTGAACTTTTTGTACCTTGTTTGATCAAAATCCATTGGTCTATCTTGTATTTTGAATGGATCTTTTACTCATACATGATTTTATAACATCCCACGTGGGTCATTTGGAAAATATTGATTCACTAAGTTATGCAGGTCTTCCAAATGTTGAAACATTGCATTATTCATTATTGTTAAAAAATTTCTTTTGTTACTATCACCACCAACCTCACCAGAAAAGTCTTTGAGGTGTTGAGGAGCTGCCTAGATCACAATGGTGAAGGTGATTTTCCCAAAATTCTAATTTTTGTTTGAAAGCTTGAATTTTATCATGGACAATAAATAAATTTTGTCAAATGCACCGAGCCCTTTCTGTGCAAATATCACCTTCCTTCCCAGGAGTCTGGGAATAATAATGATAATTTCCACCATTTACTGAGCTCTTTTACTGAGCTCTGTATGTGCTCTGTATGTGCAACTGAGCTCTTTTACTGAGCTCTGTATGTGCAACAGTTTGCTAAGTGATTTACATAATGTTATCTTGTTGTTACATATATTTATTTTTACTACATCTCTGCCAGTTATTATTTTACAGATGAAAAAATTGAGGTCCAAAGAGGCTAGGTAGTGGCCCAAAGTTGCACAACTAGTGATATTCCTCTATACTATCAGTTCCAGAAAAGAATTTTCCAGGTAGGAAAATGCTGCTGGTTTGGGGCCAGGAATGAACTCCCGATTGTCAGATCATGTATCCATTGATTGAGATGAATCCCTTCTGACAAAGACAAGCTTATCAAGACTTAGCTCAAATGTTTCGTCTTTGGGAGCATCTTACACTCTCCTCGACTTATAATAAAAACTTTCTCACCATTTGTTAAATGATAGTTAGAAAGTGCCAGGCACGATATTCCCGTGTGCCATAGCCTCCTGGCAACATGCTTGCAAAGTAGGTGGTAGTATCCCCTGTATTAATTTCCTATGGCTACTGTAATGAACAATCACTAATTTCCTGGCTTAAACCAACACAAATGATTTATTCTGCAGATCTTTAGGCCCCAAGATTCACTACGTTCCTTCTGTAAATTCTAGGAGAAAATCTGTTTCATTGCCTTTTCTAGCTTCTGGAGGCTGCCTGCATTCCTTGGCTCACGGCCCCTTCATCTTCGCTGTCAGGAGCAGGGCATTTTCATCTCTTTCTCCTCCCCCTCCTTCTCTTCCTTCCTCTCCCTTTTACTCTCTCTCCCACCTACCTCTGTTGTCATATCTTTTTGTCTAATTGTCTGACTCTCCTGTCTCCCTCTTATAAAGACCTTGTGTATACATGGGGCCCAAGAAATAATCCAAAGATAATTTTTCCATCTCCAGGTCTTTAATTTAATGACACTTGCACAGTCCCTTTTGCCATGTCAGTTAATATATTCACAAGTTCCTGGGACTAGGATGTGGACATTTTGGGGGTGGGGTGGGGTACTGTGCCATTATTTTGCCTACCATACCTCCTTTTGCAATATAGTCACAGAAAGGTTAAGTTCACTCAACCTGATGAAGTTCACTCAGCCAGTGAGTGGGGGAGTCAGGATTTCAGTTCACACCTTTCATGACTATGGATTCCTCCACTGCACCCACACCCACTGGAAGCACCAGGGTCTTCTAAGCACTGCGGGGTCCGCAGCGCTTGTTCATACCTTCATTTTAAAAACATTTATCTCCTTGTATTGAAATCATGTGTTAATATCTCTGTTAGTAATTTAAAAGTTAGAAGTGGGTCTTATTTATTACAATTTTATTTTTTGTTAAAGCACCATTATGCTAAAAATCAGATACCATCATAAGTCACCGGTAGGTTTTCAGATCCCTTTCAGTGTTTATCCATGTACAGACTTAATGTTTCTGTGATTGTAACCACGACATGGATACGATATTATATTCAATGTCTCCAGCTTTTTGTTATAAAAATTTCAAACACACAGCAAAGTTGATAGTATCACTTAGATCCAACAATTGTTAACATTTTGCATTATTTGCTTTCTCTCCATGTATATTTGTGTTTATATGATTTTTTGTTGTTGAAACATGAAAAACAATAACTCATAGGTACTATGACATTTACCCTAAATTCTTCAGATGCATAACATAAGAATAAGAACATCTCTCACATGAGCACAATATTATTATTGCACTACAAATATTACCAATAGTTCACTAAAATCAACTATATCCATACTAGTTCAAATTTCTAGTTATCAAAAAATATTTACTAGCTAAAACACACACACACACACACACACACACACACACACACCTGAGTCCATTCAAGGGTCACACATTGTATTTGATTATGCCTTTTTAGCTCTTTTATTTTAGAACAATCTCTCACTCAACTTACATTTTTCATGGTAATCCATTTTTTAGTATAGGTGCTGCCGAAGCGAGCACGGCAACCCATTTTTAGAAAAGACCAGGCTACATGTCTTACCAACATAGGAATAGATCTTTCTGTTGATCTCTGCGGCTTGGCACAGGGTCTGGCAATAGTAGGCCCTCTGTACATGTTTGTTCATAACGGGTATTAACAATCATAGTAGCTAATTTTCAGTGAGAGCTGGCTCTCTTAGCCAGTTTACTCACAGTCATGCTAATTTGATTCTCACAGAAATCTTGTATTTTATTAGTTTTATACCATAGGTGAGGAAAACAAAGGCTTAGGAAGGAGAACTAGCTTGCCTGAAATCACTTGGCTAGAAACGGGGCCAAACCAGATGGTAACTGCATAGTCAGGAAGGGGGCTCAGTTTCTTGAACCACTGAGCCCAAAGCTGGTCTGTCTGGGTATACATAGTATGCGTGTAATAGGTAACACTGAGTGTGCTTATTCTCCTCCAGGCCCCAAGTGCGTTAGTTTTTTAATATCCTCCCAATTGTCTAGCAAAGGGCATGGCACAAAATAGGCTGTCAATGTTTGTGGAATGAATGAAAAGTGAATTGGTGAATGAGTGGAAGGAAATGTGATCTCCATAAAGCAGGGGACTGCTCTGGCTCTTCCGTGCTCACTTCGGAGACCCTGGCCTGGGGAAACGCTGGGGTGCGGGAGGCCGGGACAGACCTCAAGCTGCGGCTCCCGTGCACCAGACGCCCCGAGTCCCGCCCATCACCTAGGTGGCCTCCCGCTATGCGAGAAGCCCGGGCCTCAGGGTGCTTTGACGTTTTCATCTCTATCCCCTGCCGTTTCCCCTTTTGGTCCTGCAGCGGGGCCGGGCGACTCTTCGTCTGTTCCCCGCAGGCACGCGGCCACCCAAGTGCCGCGGGCTCAGAGTCCACGGAGGGCCAGCTCCCGCCGCGCACGCCCACCTGTCGGCCGCGCATGCGCAGCGCGCGCCAGGCGCGCCCGGCCTACCCGCGCCCCGCGGTGCGCGGCCAGTGCGCAGGCGCGGCGGCCGATGCGAGTGTGTATGTGCGGGCGAGAAGATGGCGGCAGCGGGGGAAGCAGCGTGAAGCGTCGGACGGCCGACGAGTCTCATTGAAACGGGCCGCCATGGCCCTCCGCGGCCCACAGGTAGCTGCTTGCCTGTGCCCTCGGCGGGAAGGGACCCCGAGCCGCGGGCAGGCGGTCACCAGGGCGGGCGGCGGGCGAGCGCCGGCACCCTGGCCCTGAGCGAGCGTGTGGGTGTGGGGGAGGGCGCCGGGACACGCTGCCCGGGACTAGGCCCCGAGCCTCCCGCCGTCTCCGCGCGTCGCATGCCCGCAGCCGCGGTCCGCCCCGCGCCGGAGCCCGCCAGTCCCCAGCCTCGGCGGAGCAGCAGAGAGGGGGCGGCCGGGCCAACTCAGAGAGGGCGTGTGGGGGGGGGCGTGAAGGGGTTAATCTCCGGGCCGGATAGTTCCGACTGTGGAAATGGGGCCCTTGTCGTCCGGAGAGGCAGCCTGGGGTCTTTGGAAGGCCCCCGGGGCAGCAGATCCATCTAAGCACTCCTGTGGCCCCTCAGTCCAGAGCGAGCCATCAAGATTTGGGATTGCCCTGTTTCCCCCGTGCTTCCAAAGGGTGCTTTCTCAGCTTGATTGACCACGGGGGGCTTGCTGGTTTTCTGGTTTTTAGACGCAAGTCATAAAAGAGCAGCCTTAGGTTAGTGTTGCAAAGAAAACTCGAAATAAGTGGCCAGGACCGTACTTTTACTTGCTTGTGACATCTTTTGCACGAATTCATCTCAACCTGGTTGACACTAACACGCCCTGTTACAACAGTATCTGAAGTTTAGGGGACGTTTATAATAATCCCATAGTGAAAGAAAATAAAATGCACCTTTCGATTTTAGGGAGATGTATGTGTAGAGTTGAGCTCGTTATCAACCCCCCTCCCCTCCCAGCACACATACTCCCATTACAGATACTCTGGATAAAAATCGGTATGTGATGTTCGTCAAGCTTGCTGTGGACCGCTGATTTGTTGACATCTAATCCCTGGAAATTATTGCACTTTTATACCATCTCAGTGTGTTTTTGTATTAAATATGGAGAAATGAAGCAAAGTAGCTATTCGGTAAACTGGTGGCCCATAAATCTTAAACCTTTATTAATCTATTGGTTTTTGTTGCCCTTTTGGAAATGAAATCGATTTTAATAACTGTTCTAAATATTGCGTGTTGTGGAATTTAAAATACGAAACCTTTTTTTAAAATTAGATCTTTACAGGGAGTTTCAGTTTCGTTAAATTTTTGGTACTTTAGTTTGCACCAGAAGTTTGCCACTTTATCTTTTTGTTCATGTGTATATCTACTTTTTAGCATTTAGTATAGTTCTTTGCACAAAAAAGGGGCTTAGTATTTGAATAATTTTTACAAATGTGTAATTAAAAGATTTTAAGAGATTTGGTATTTCCCTTTTCCTCAACTTAAAATATTCATGTAAATAGCTTATTAAAATAAGTATGGACAGATACAAGTGTCATTGTGTAATAAAATATTCATAGTGATTTTGAAATGAAAAAAGTATGTTTAGGCACAATTCTACTTCCATTATTAGAAGCATCAATCACAATGCAAAAATAATTGAAATATTAATTAGCAGTGATAATATGTAAACTTAATCATAATTTTATTTTCAGCCCATGTCCTACTACTGTATTTGTTTTATACAACAATATGGCCTGTACTCATCTTTATAAAGTCGAAATGGTAAAAGTTAGCTGAACATAAAAGTTAGCAGTACTTTGGGGTTATTCTTTTAAAGTATGGTTTAAAAGATACTAAGTTGTAGCATGGAGAGGTTAGCGAAGGGAATAGTATGATTTCTTAGGTTTTTTTAAAGTATAGTAACAAAGTTATATGTAACAGGATTTAATGGTTGGATCCTGCTTGAGTCAGGTCGAGCAATTTAATAAGTTTGTTTTATTCAGTTACCTACTGTCCTAAGGCTCTTTCAACCTCAAAAGCCTTTCATTCATTAATTCAACAAATATTGATTGAACGCTTACCCTGTGCCCAGCACCATGATGTGCATATTGCTTGTTTAGTATTGGGAATGACAACCACAAATAAACAGTAAGGATCTTCTTTTAAAATTGGATTAAAGTTACAGTTTTAAAACTTTTTATAGGTTTCATCTTATTTCCCTACTGATGATTGAATCCCATTCCTGCATTGACATGAAACAATGCAAAATTCAGAAACATTTCTAATGCCAGTAGCTTTCAGTATTTTAACAAATACTTTGACAATTGAAATGTAAGTGCATCTTTAATTTATGAGTAGTTGTTGTCACAAGGGGTCTGATTGAATTATTTGCGATAAGTAATTTGAACAGACCAGTTCTGCCTTAAACCAGAAATTTTTGTGATCACCGAAGTCATTTATAGTGAATCCCCCACAATAATGCACCCTACACCCTATTTCGGTATCATAAGGCTGCTGTTGTCCTGGTCCTCTGCAGCAGGCTCACCCCAGTCTTTTCAGTACCGTGAAATAGTAGGGCCCGCACATCTTGCACTGTGGAACTTCTTGGATCCAGTTTTCAGCATATGGCGGGGTGTTACTGTATTGTTGTTGAATATGTTTATGTATGACAGCTGTATTAGTAATTCTCAAAAATGTCTCAAAAGAGACATTTTTATTGGAGTCTCACGTAGTGAGTAGCTGAAGTAAATAAAATTATTTGAATACAGGATAGTTGGAGATATCTTTTTTTTCCTTTGCATAGTGACAGCAAAATATTGAAACATGTCCTAAGACTAATTATGCTGTTTAAATTAATTTATGAGTTGGTGGTTGTTGCCTCAGTGGTTTCTACAGTTCAGCAGTGCAGATGAGCCGTATCCAGGGCCTCACCCTCATGCCCTGGAGCCCATCTTGTTGGGACCACAGTGTACTGAATACACTGAATAATAAGTGGACCCGCCTTGTTCTAAATTCCTCTCTAGAGCAAAAGTTAGGATGGAGATACATATATGTTCCAGGGCTTTTTTTTTTTTTAACGTGGAACTGACATGATTTAATAGTGTTCATGTAGGAAAACTTAAAGGAGAAAAGGATTACAAAGCTTAATGATTTTTTTTTTATCCTCGCCAGAGGACATGCTCATTGATCTTAGAGAGAGGGGAAGGAAGGGGGGAAGAGAGAGAGAGGGGGGTGGGGTGGGATACATTGATTGGTTGCCTCCCATATGTGCCCTGACCTGGGATAGGATGACGCTCCAACTAGCTGAGCAACACTGGCCAGGGCACAAATCTTAATGATTATTTAATGCCAAACCTAGTGGCACATTTACTTTGTACATTGCTCGGAGTATAGTATTCAGGTAAATGAAAAATAGTTGTATCATCCCTACTTGAATTAGTTACATCAAGGGTTTTTTTTTTTGTTTGTTTTTGTGTTTTTACAGATTTCAGACATGTAAGTACTTGCTAATAATGGATCTGGTTTTTCAAGTGGCACATTAAAGGTGGTTGCTGAGGACACTTCTTACTGATGATATATTAAGTATGAAAAACAGAAGGAATAATTTTGCTTTTGAACTTGTAATTAGACTGTTGCATTTGTATTTACTGCCACACATGCAAGAATTACTGTGGCACAAAACAGATAAATCTGTTTGCAATGGAATTTACTGGCCTTAGGCCATCGGATTACTGTTATTTGTCACTTTAGTGCTACTTCAGCAGTGTAAATGTTCATTTCCAAAGACTTACGTGTGCTTGGACTGCAGTTTTCCTGTTTATTGAAGCGGTCTCCCAAAAAGTCTTTCTGTGACCATTTCTGTCCATACAGGCTGGATTAAGAATTTGTGTAGGCATAATAAAGGTAGCCCACCGGATATGTTCATAGTATTTGTTTCAAGAATCAGAAATTGTAGAATCTATGGTAAACCTAGATGTGGAGTCTTCAAAATGCAGACTTTTCAAAAGCTGGCTACTTTTTGACTAATTGAAGGCTCCTCAGCCACCACCCAATTTTCGGCATAGGACCCGAGAAGCCAGAAGCTGTCAGCCAGTTAACTCCATTCTACTCCCTGTCCTGAAACATGCTGCGCTGTGGTTGCCCTCGCCTGTAAATAGGGTAAGTGAGGTATAGAGGTAGAAGTGTGGTTTGGGGCTTGAGAGAAAGGAAATGCAGAGAATTAAAGCATGTATTCCTAGATTTTTTCTTTCTGGCGTACTTGAGATTTATTAATGACAACATACATGTAGAGTGTTCGGTCCGTGCCTGCCACCAAGTGTCTATGTACTTGAGATGACTACTCTTGTGGTCTTTGTCTGCAGCCTTATTGGTTATCGTTCTTCAGATCAATTCTCAATTTATTTTTTTGGCATCAGCTTGAGGGCTGTCTCCTAAGCCTGCACTCTCTTATTCAAGTGTCTCACAACTAGTGCACAAGAAATGAAAGTGCATCCTAATAAACAGACTGGGACCCCTACTATTCTGCCTTCTTGATATTTACATCTAACCTCTGTCTCCTCCCACCTACCCACCCCATATCTGTCTCCGCATTTGTCTTTATGAGGAAATACTCCTTTCATCTGTGTTTACTGGATGCAGACCAAATTGGTATGCTCTTCCTCTTTTCCGGCAGAGTAGTCTTTAAAATATGGAAAAATTCAACATGACAGCTTCAAACTTATATTCCCAATGGAGCTACTGTAAAAAATAAAAAGTATGTTTAAATGTTAATCAAATAAAGTTAGACATATTGGGTATACCCAGCTGTAAAGAGACTGAATGTAGGAAAAACCACAAATTGAGACTGCCCATTATTGTGGACGGCTGGCTGGGGTAGGAAGGGAGTGCCATGAATAGTGTAGCCCCCGACCCCCACCCCAGTTTTAGTCCTTAGCTGAGATCCACTGGTTGCACTGGAAGTAGGGGGGAGGATTTTTCAGACCATTTTACCAACTTACTCTTCTCACTGTTGACAAAAATAGAAGTTTACCATTACTGTGAATACATGTCAGAAATACCTATTTTTATGTTTTAATGTATTGAATAAGGCCAGATATCACTATATGAAGTAAATTACATTTTGCAAGCCACAGACCTTGTTAACTAGAACTGCCCAGAATCATTGTATATATGGTTCTGCATAGACAATTTTGATTTGCCTTTTGGTCTAAGGAGGTGTTTCAATCTGTGTTAATTGTTTTTACATAAACATAGTGTCCTTTGCCCTGGATATAAGCAGTGAATTTTTATTTTTATTATATTCATTTAAATTTAGTTATGACCAGTTAACTTGCGAATTTATTTGGTGTTCTGATAACTATCAAGAAGATTTCTAGTGTTCTTTTTCTTTTGCGTTTCTCCTATTTCAGACAGTTTATAACTCTAGAGGAGGGAAGCAGTGCTTCTCTTGGCAGACTTTCATCTTACCTCGCTAAAATGTATACTCTCCCTATTTCTGACAATATCAGGCTTTTTCTTTTTGATAGGATATATGGAAGCTTTGGGGGAATAGAGGAGAGTTTGAAAATGAAGTTTAATTCTAGAGTTTGGGGAGATTCTTGCCCAGTGTGGTAAAACAAACAAACAAAAGACTTCTGTTGATGTTTTAAGTAGAAATTTCCGCTAAAAGGCTACCAAGATGTGTATGTTTATTTGAGACCTGGAGTAGGACTTCTGGGTAGATCTGATAATTGGACAAGGAAGAACATTTTTATTATAAGGATAAGAAAGGATAACATTTCACCTATGACTTCCCATAGTAATTCCTTAGTGAAAGTTTATGATGGACAAATGAATGAAATAAAGATTTAAATATTTAAAGAAGTAATATGTTACTATTACTGTTACTAATATGTTATTAATTATTAAATACTGTGTGGGGTGCATTTTCATATAAGTTCTTATGTTTAAATGCAAAATAAAAACATGCTATTTCTAAGACATGCAAACAATACAGAAGTATTAAAAAGCATAAATCAGTCTCTTCCTCTCAGATCCTTAATCTTCAGTTTGATATATATTTCTATGCTTTTTTTCTGTTGGGCATTTTTTTGGTGGTAGTTTCATTGTATTGTAATACCGTGTATTCTAACCAGATAGTCACTGAGCTGAGCTTTTTGGTGCAAATATTGTTTTAAAAATTACTGAAGACACCTATGCAAATATAGTAAGTTTTCTTATTTTTACCCGATTTTGCCAGGGAGCAGAACAGGTATACTAGAGGTTAAAGTGGCTCATTGGGACCCAGTATACCGAGGACTGTGGAACTGCTGTAGAAATTTCTGAGTAACAAATTTCTCCAAAGAAACTGTCCAAATGACTTTTCTTTAAAAGAAATGATGTTTTGAAGATATTTAGCCCCTTAATTATAGCAACTATGCTTTCCAGTTTTTTCTGTTTTAAAAGAGGTCTGATTCAGATTCAGATTATTGTCTCAGTCGCCTCTGCACTAGGGAAGATTACTGAGAGGACAAATGTTTTGTTAGTTGGAGAGATTGGTAGGTCACTAGCCTGAGTGAATAGTGGGGAATTGGGTAATTAACCTGACTGTTCCTGAATCTTCTCCAAAATCGGGTTTCCTTCTCCTCTCTCTTTGTTTTTATCAAAATACTGCAATGGTGAAAAGAATGCCCCCTCATCCCACTCTCCACCTCAGTTCCACCTCCCCAGAGACAACCACATTCATCCATTTCTAATAAAATGCAAGATCAGGTCTTCCAGGGGTAGCATTCTGTTTTGTTTAGAATCAATTTGTAGGACCTCAGACAGTTACTGGAGAGTACATATAAAGGACTTTATAGCTTTGGTGATTGTTCGGAGATACTTGGTGGCTGGACATTAGCAATGTAGAGCTGAAAATAGAATTCCTATGCTTTAGAAGTTCACAGAGTAGAGGGGAGAGAAAGAGGTGAATCCTGCTTTAGGGTGGTAATTCCCGCAACAGAGGTATGAACAACATAGGGAAGAACATTCATTCATTCAGCAAATAGTTACTATGTGACTCCTGTGTACCAGCCACTGAGGATGGAGTGATGAGCAAAAGCAGTAGTTACTCGTCCTACCAGGGAGCTTGCTGTCTAGTGAGGGAGACAGTTGCTAATCAGACAACCACAGTAATGCATTTGTTATTACAAACTGAGGAAAGTGTTCAGAAGGAAGGGAACATAGTCTGTGGGCATGGACTAGGGAGGTCAAGGAAAGGTTCCCCCAGAACTGGTGTTGTAGCTGAGAGCATGAGACAGTGGGAACAGCATGTACAGTGGTCCTGTGACTGGAGGGAGTTTAGAGTAAGGAACTCAGAAAAAGCCAGCATGTCTTGGGCTTGGTGCTGGAGCTGGGAGGTAAACAGGATCTATCCAACTTTGCAGCCTTTCTTAGAAGTTACTGCCTTTATCCCGAGAAAAATGTGGAGGAGGGCATGATACAGCATTTGACCACAGAACCTCATAATCAGATTGTATTGTGGGTTCACCCTCTGACAGACCTGTGTAGAATAGACTAGCAGGACAGACTATGTAGAATAGACAGCAGCAATAAGATCAGTAGGAGAGTTCTTGGACTTTTGACTAGGGTGTGTGTAGTAGATAGATGTGGCACTGTCCAAGAGACATTTAGGTGTCAGATAGATTGAAAAGGAAGACTGTGACTGAGTGTCAGGAGAAGCAGGGAACATGTTTCTTCTAGGAAGGGGACATTTAGAGGGAAGCAGGAGGACAAGGGAATGTTGGGGAGAACATATGGAGGAACAGTCTCAAAGCCTGCACCATGTTTGGGAACTGGAATAAAATTGTGGCTGATGGACAGGAATTGGAGGGTAAGTGAACGACCTTGATAGTCCAAACCAAAGACTGCACTTGATCTTGTAAGCAGGTAGGTGTGGGTGTCTGTGGGAAACCACAGGTTTTAGGAAGTGGGTGTACCACGCTGTGTTAACATTGCTAAATGAGATGATTGTACAGGGGAATCGTGGGTTGTCAGGGGTATCACTCTTTGGGCTCACCTCCAGATCTGGAAATGTACTCTGCTCATCTCAGCACCTCAAGCATCTTAAACTCCAAAACTTTGAGGGGGAAAATACAGGGCATTCTTTTGGGGACAGTTGAGGCAGATTAATGCAGGACAAATAGCCCTTGAATGTCATCAGTGATATTTGGATAGAGCCTTTAGGGAAGATCATTTGGAGCCATTATTTCCGTTATTTTTTTAGGGGTGACACCTTTAAAAATAAGCATTTGTTTCTTGATTATGCTCCTAGAAAATAAGGAAATATGAAAAGCGTATAACCCATTATATTCCACGACTCTGAGATGACTACTCTTAATAAAAGTGGGCAAAAGTAGGTTTACAGTTAGTATGGAGAAAGACATGCAGGTTATCATTACTACATAGCTTTATCAACTCAAAAGAATGTCACAATGGCACAATAATAAGACAAATAATATAAATAAGTAATAATACAAGAATGAACTGTTTCATGTATTTGTAATGTAAACCTACTTTTGCTCACCCTTGTATTTTGAAGTGCTTCCCTTCACTATTTTTGTAGTGAATTTTAGACATTTGGGATCATTTTATGTAATAGTATGTTAAGTTATAGTCCTTGGTCATGGTCTTCTCCAGATGTACTGAGTAGGGACCCTTGTGACTAGGTCCCAAATCTGTGTTTTGGATGACTTCCACAGGTTATCTTAGCCATACTCAAGTTTCAGAGACTCCATATGGTTTTGTTTACAGCCTTTTTCACATAATCTGTTGATTGCTTTCCCATGGATTGGGATTAAGAGATCATATTTTGGACAAAATTTAAAAATGTTTTATCCTCAACCAAGGACATTTTATTTTCATTGCTTTTGTAGAGAGAGGAAGGGAAAGAGAAAGGGAGCAAGAGAAACATCGATGTGAGAGACAAACATCGATTGGTTGCTTCCCATACACGCCCCGACCAGGGACCAAATTCGAAACCCAGGTATGTGCCCTGACCGGGAATCGAACCCGCAGCCTTTCGGTTACGGGACGATGCTCCAACCAACTGAGCCACACCGGCAAGGGTTGGACAGAAATTTTTTTACTTTTCCATTCTAGATTAGGTGTGAGTAACAACCGAAAATACAGGTTTATACCACTCTGAGAGGTGACATTATCTAATTTTAGCATTGAGTGGAATGAATTGTGGAAACAGAAGCAGCTGAAAATCCTGTAAGTTTGAAGATCACCGCATCGGGTCTTCACTATGAGATTTCAGTTTTATTGAATTTCATTGACTAACATCAATTCCTTTTCATCAAACATTTATTCAGCTCTTGCTGTGTGCTGGGGCCCGTGTTGGGGTTGTAAAGCACAATAACAAAAATACAAAAATGTTTCCCAAAACCCTGAGATGCTCTGCTGATGACTGTTGTGCTCCGTATCATGAAGCAGGACCCTAAGGGACAGTGTGGGAGCAGCACAGATCCACCACAGCTCATTTTCACCATGAGTGTCTGATGTCCCAGGGACTTGGAACTGACTTTATAATTCATTCTGAAGCCTGGTTTTGGTCAAAGTGTTTTCAGGGATGTGTGCACACAGCCAGCCAATTTGCCATTTGCTGCTTTTTTTGGTTGCTAGTCATGGACTTATCAGCTTAAGAAATTCTTGCCTCCAGTTTTTCATAAACTGGTGCTAAAATAATTACTCTTTTTTCCGTCTTGGTTCTTACTGAACTCTTGGCTTTTCCATGCCACAGCTACACAATGTGAGTTAAGTGCCAGGAGCATGAACTTTTTCATCTGTGACTACAT
The DNA here is from genome assembly GCA_004026545.1 of Mormoops blainvillei. Classification (NCBI taxonomy): domain Eukaryota; kingdom Metazoa; phylum Chordata; class Mammalia; order Chiroptera; family Mormoopidae; genus Mormoops; species Mormoops blainvillei. The sequence continues at coordinate 66,348 of PVJD01004407.1, forward strand.
TTCTATTTAGTGAGGAAGAGATGAGATAGCATTAAAAAAACAACAACAACTTAAAAAGCATGCCCCTCAGTTTTGGCTGGAAGCTTACCTGCCTATAACTTGAACTTGACATACAGTGATACTGTAGCAGCATTCTAGCAATTACTAGACCTGGACACAGTTACCAAAGCTGAGTTTGGAAAGAGTTTGCCTCTCACCCTGAGGTACATGTTGGATGAATGAGGTTTTTTTCTTTTTAAGGTGGACAGAAAGTAAAGTGCATTTGCCATTTTGTTTCTTTGCCATTGATGATTTCTTGGGTGATAGATTTGAGTTAGCTCTTTAATTAGTCCATTGCTTCTCTGTGAAAAAGGAAAGGAATCCCATGGATGTGGTATGCATGGTGAGCTTTGAGGGCCCCGTGGACTTTGGCTCTGCAGGTGCTCCACCTTTCCTCCTTGGCTGTTGGAGGGGGCCTGCATCCTGCTGGGCCTGTGTGGGCCCTGTGCCCTGAGTGCTGGAAAGAAGACATGGCCCTGCTTGGCGAAGGGAAACACCACACAGATGGTTGTTTAACTAGAACTCTGGCAGGTGCTCTGATGTAGTTCAGGGACCTGGGAGTGATCTGATTGGCTTGGGAAGGTTGTTTTGAGTATCATGTGGTCTGGTTCTTCTCCAATACCCCCCACTCAGCACAACATCTTGCCTTAACTGTGTGTCGAATGGGTAAGTTAATTGAAGGAGGGACCAGTGGAAGGAAATAAAGAGAACACCTGGTTGTCATTCAGTGTGTTCAGGACTGCACATGGGTTTGTTTTGGTGTTTCTACTTCTGGCAATGAAGAACAGGACTGCAGCATACAGAACCGTAAGGTACAGAGTTACCCTCCTTAGAAATACCTTAGAGTGGATTACGAAGAGCTAGGCTGCTCATGAAGTACTCAGATTGATTATGATTTTTGTATTAAGAATGCACAGGTCATCTCTAAGCTTCCTTTAAGGTTTTCCACGGCTCTCTTTATCTCTGTTACGTAGTTTCTTAAATTCAGGTGACTGACTGTGTATCACATAATTTGTTTTGTTTCAATCTTTGGGCTGTTTTTTAAGAAACATAGTCTGAGATCAGAGGATATTACTGATACACATAAAATGCTTTCACCATAACTTTTCCATGCCCAGTTGGAGGCCATGGCAGTGATCTTTTGTTGATCTGGCCAGAGCATATGCCTGTATCCCCCAAATTTGAGAGCCATGGAGATGCCAGCCTTTAGGTAGAGAGCCTAACTAGGTGTCAGCAATGAACTTGGAAAGAGAACTTTTCAATTGGCTTGCCTCCACTGTTTTTTATATTTGCTGCCTTTGTCACTTTAGATAGCCAATGCCACTGTTTATTCCACTAGCTATTTTTGGAACTCAGCAATGTGCTAGGCACTGGTGCATACAAAAATGAGTAGGAACAAGTCATCTCTGCCTGAGACCCTCTGCTCTAGACATGCTGCTTTCCTCTGTCCATTACGGCTTGCTCCCTGGCTTTTGGTCACTGTGTTTCGATGTCATATTTCTCAGAGAGGCCTGCTTTCCTCTTGCCGTCTTCATGCTCAAAGCACTTAACCTCCTTCTAATACCCCGTATATCTAATATTCTCACATAGTTATTTTGTCTATTTTCTGGCTCCCCTTACCAGAATGTAAGTTTAATGAGGGCCAGGATTTGTATGTTTTTTCGCTGATACATTCCCAGGACCTAGAACATAAGTGTTCAATAAATATTAATTGATGAGTAAATTAATAAAAGATACAACACAGTTTGTATATTCAGGAAGTCTGCAGTTGAATGTGGAAAAGAGGCTAATCAGCTGTTACAACCCAGAGCAAGTAACTCAGCAGGTTTTTTTAGGAAAATAGTTCGCAAAGATAGGACTTTAGAGCTGAGTTCTGTAGTATGAGGAACAGTCAGCCAGTGGGGGCCACTCAGTGCAAGAGATCCCATGTGCAGAGCAGCGAGGAAGGGCCCAGAGACAGCTGTGGCTCAGGGCTGTATGGGGGCCGTGGCAGGTGAGTCAGGAAGGGTGGAAGGAAGGGGCCAAGTCCTGAAGGCTCTTGCGTGCTCTGCTGGAGCCTTTATCTTGAAAGGTCCTGGGAGCCTTAAAAGGCTGTTCCTAGGGACTAAAATAATCAGATTCACATTTTAGAGAAAGCCCTTTGGTGGCCACATGTGGTTTGGAGGCTGAAGAGTGAGACTGAAAGCAGGAAGACTGGTTAGTCCCTTGTAGTGATCCAGTTGAGAAGTGCAGAAGACCTCAGCTCTCAGGCAGTGGCTGCAGGTAGAGGAAATGAAGACTTCGGGATAACCAGGCTGCACGGGGAACTAGTCAGCTTCCTTGTAACGTATTTGTAATAATGCATTTTCTTTTTTAATAAATAGGATTATGTTATTTAGTAAAGGGTTTACCTCCTTGTATTGTGAATATTCATTATTAAATATTTCTTAGCAGTATTATTTTTGTTCTGCAGAGTATTCATAAGTTATATTTTATGCATACTGAAAACAGTATTTGGCTTTCTTTTAACCCATTTTAAATTTTATTTATTTTTCTTTAATTTTTTTTGATTACAGTTTACATTCAGTATTATTTTGTATTAATTGTAGGTGTATGGATCCATTTTTTTTTTTAGTTGTTTCTGATTGTGAGTTGATTCTCTTCTCAGAACTAATTAAAGCACAACATAGTAAACTGACAGATGAATGATTTTAATTCATTAATCATTTTGGGGCACAGTAGGAGATATATTTTGCTAAGTAATATAGAAAAATAATTAGTGTTAATTTAAAACACTGCTTCCTCAGTGGACGTGGCAGATCCTTTGCTGTCAGCACCCCTTTTGTACTGTTTTATTTTAAACAGATAGTAATTTTGCAGCTTTTACTGCTTCTACCAGTTCTTCTAAGCAACTTTGGTTTTTATTAACAACCAAAGCAATTCATTAAGGGGAACATTCTATATTTCCTCCTTAAAATTGGAACGAGAGGGGTTTATGTACCAGCTAACATAAATACTTCTTGTTAGACAGCTCTAGATCTTCTAAAGTATTTTAAAGGACCATTGGCAATGACCAGCAAATTAGAAGAAAATCATTTCTGTAGTTACACTTCACTTTTCCTGAATGTCTTTTAAGAGAAAGCTCTGATTTAGTGATGTACTTTCCTTTCTGGCAGGTGGCTGTAGTAGCCAAGCTTTTGTTGGTTTGGTTCCAGCATATTTCATTAAATGAAAACTCCTGTAGAACAGATGCACTTACAAGTTTTTGCCTATGTAGTACTCTGTTTAATGAAACACTAGAAGTTTGATTCATTGTTGTTGGCAATAGTTGTCTGTGTGTGTAGTGTGGGGTTTGAGTAGGTGGTCAGGGGATTCAGGAAGTTATAAAGGCTGAACCCAAAGCCAACAATCTGAGGTGGTAATTGAGTGCTGATGGCACAGAGGCTTAAATAAGGGCAGGCACCCTTACAATGACAACACGGAGCAAAATACAGATGCTACGCACGGTAGTTTAGATGGTGTTTGTTGTGTACCACTAGTAAGAGTGTTGGGACTAAGGAACATGAAATCCTAAAAAAAAAACAAAACAAAACCCAAAGCGTGGATGTTTATACTTTTAAAAAGAATTCTACTTATATAAATGAAAGATTAATACTATGACCCTTGGTCTTCAAGGACTGTTTTTATAGTACAACTTCATCGTCCTTATTCGTAGATGTGCATTGGTTAATTAATTTGTTCATGAGTTTAAAAATCAACTGTATTGAGGTATAATTTAATTAAATGTACTCATTTTAAGTTTGGAGTTGATTTTTGAAAAATGTATACACCAGGGTAACTACTACCACATTCAAGATATAGACTTTTTCAGTTGCCCAAAAAGTTCCCTTTTGCCCCTTTACCATGAATCCCCCACTATACCCAAGCAATTACATATCTGTTTTTTGTCACTATAAGCTGTTTTTCTTTTCTAAAATTTTGTATATGTTGAAATATACAGAGTGTACTGAGTAGTATTCCATTATAGGGATGCATCACAGTTTATCTCTTCACCTCTTGATGGACATTTATTATTCCAGTATTTGACTGCTGTGAATGAAACTGTTGACTGCATTCATGTACAAGTCTTTGTATGGACCTAAGTTTTCATTTCTCATGGATAAGATAACTAGAAGTAAGACTTTTCAGATCAAATAATAAGTGTATGTTTTATTTTACAAGAAACTGCCAGGCTTTTCCATGGCAGCTATATCGTTTTACATAGCACCAGCAGTGCATGAGAATTCCCCTTTTTCCACATCCTCATCAGTACTTGTAATTGTCAGTCTCTGTTGTGCATCAGTTTAAAAGGAGATCATTTTTTGTCCACAGGAATATGAGTCCATGTTTATGACAGAAAAGTGAATCTGACTACAAACAGGTAGTTCTTAATGAAATATGTTGGGGTTTTTTTAAGTTTAAACAAAAAAGAGAGGACAAGAAAGATGAGGAAAATGCCCTTCTACTTATTTTTAGAGAGAGGGAAGGGAGGAAGAGAGGGAGAGAAACATTGATCAGTTGCCTCTTGCACGCTCCCAACCAGGGACCCAGACTGCAACCCAGGCGTGTGCCCTGACTGGAATGGAACCATCAACCTTTTGCTCTGCCCAGAGATGTTCAACCAACTGAGCCATGCTGGTCAGGGCAAAAATGGATTTTTAAAAGGTTGACCTACCGTGATACTTTCTGATCACATCCATGATCTGTTTTGCCGCCCCCACTCCCTTTTTCCTTATAGACTTAAAATTTTGAAAGTTGACTTTTCTTTAGGTAGGGAGTATATGTGGTAATTATGAATGCTTTTTCTCTAGGTCAAAACAGCTATTTTAAAGTTTTCTGTAAAGCTTAATTCAGTTTCCTTGATGATATTTAAATGTTATATTTAAAAATCAGATGTTATATCTTGATTATATTTAAAGATTATATTTAAAAATGAAAATTGTGCTCCTGGCTGGAACTTCTCGGATAATAGTTAAAAGCAATAAAAACCAGTCAGAGCAGTCATGTAAAATTTTTGTTGTGAGTATGCAGAGGTTATTATTCCTTATCCCTAGAACTTTATTTGTTGTCGCTTTTCTCTTTTCATTTTCCTGAATTCATTTGTTCAACAAAGCTGTTTTAAGCACCTATACTATATGCCAAGTATTGCATTAACTGCTAGTGATACAAATGAATTTAACTTTTTTCTTGTTTTGGAGGCATAATAGCATATGTACAGTGAATTTCACCCACTTTATGTATAGTGTTTGATGAATTTAACAAATGTGTGTATTTGTATAATCACCTCCACTGTCAAGATAACCATTTCTACCATTTCCATCACTCCCAAAAATTCCCCAGCGTTTCCGTTGTGCCCCCTTGCAACCTGTCCCACAAAGACATAACTGCCATTGATCCTTGAACAATGCAGAGAGCCCTGACTCCCACCATCGAAAGTCGTGTATAATTTTTTTAAAACATTTTTGTTTACTTCTTAGAGGGAAAAGGAAGGAGAAAGAGAGGGAGAGAAACATCAATATATGAGAGATACATCAATTGGTTGCCTCACACACGTCTTTCTGGGAAAACTGGCCCGCAACCCAGGCATATGCCCTGACTAGGAATCGAGCCTGTAACCCCTTGGTTTGCAGGCTGGTGCTCAATCCACTGAGCCACACCAGCTAGGACAAAGTCATGTATAATTTTTGACTCCCAAAAATTTACGTTGGCCCTCGGCATATAGTCAGCCCTCAGTGACCAAGGACTTCCATCCACAGATCAAAAACAGTACAGGTATTTATTTATTAGAGGGAAAAAAATCTATGTAAGTAGGCCTGTGCAGCTCAAACCCCTGTTGTTCAAGGGTGATACTTTTTGTTTCTTCTGTATTGACTTCTGCCTTCCTCCCCTCCTCTCCCCACCCCCTCCTCTGATTAGCCCCAAGGTGTTTTTAATGGATGTGAAAATAGGTAGAATCTTGAACTTTGAGTAGGGCTATACCAGATAACATGCACTGAATTCATTCCTTAATTTTTCAGCTCTGTTCCATGTGATAAAAATTATATATAGGAAATTATTGAACAATGAGGGCTTTCTCTTTTATCTTGTTGTTTAGTACTAGCTTAGAGCAAAACAAGTTAAAATTTAACTGCCATTGTGTAATGTAACTAATGCAGATGTGCGAAATTGGTAAAGGTGGCTTTCTGTTAAATGAATCATGTTTTCCAATTTGGAGATGTAGTCTGTCAAAACAAGTTTTAGGCCAATCTCCATGAAAGCACCTAAACTATATAAAAAACCTACTAAAGATGCTACTTCGAAAGGTAAGAGGATATTGTTTATTAAATTTTTAAATATTTATTTTTATTTTTTTATTACTATTTATCCCCCTCATACTCTTCTACCTCCCCCGAGAGGATTGTCTTTTGATAAGACTTTTAATAGTCAGAATGAATTACACAGACCGTATGAAATTAAACACTAAATTGCAGTACTTTGACATTTGAATCCTGAGAAGAAGAAATGCTGTCTGTAGCAGTGGCTTTGTTGCACAGTGTCCATTTTCAGGACCCCTCTGCCCCAAGAAAGTAAAGCAGAATTCTGTTACAGCCCAAGTCAAGGAACAAGCCTTTCTCTGCCTCCCTCTTTCTTTTGTCTCTTTTTTGCTATTTGTAACACTTATTGCTACTTGCAGTCCACTTGCACTGTGACAAAACTGTAAATGTCACCATGTCCCGAACCCTGTGTTTGTCTTAATTCACAGTTTATTCTCATAAACTAGCACAGTTCACTGTGGATAGTTGGTGCTCAATACATATTGTTAAATCAATGAAATTCCTGCTGTGCATTGAGTGTTTAAACAGTGCCCTCCCCAGGTGTCCCCAAAACGACCCACACATTTTCTGAAGTTGAAAGCACCATGTGACTGTTCAGTAGATAGATGTAGTATCCATTAAGTACGGGACCTTGATGAATAAAATTTAGTAAGGAAATTAAAATGTTTTTATGTAAGTATTGACCTAATTTTTAAAATTTCATTTATTTTATTGAGATAATAATTCACATACCGTAGAATTCATCCATTTAAATCACAAGAGTTGTGCAATTTTGGAACATTTCACGGCAAAAAACCCATGCCTGTTAGCAGTGTGCTGCCTCTCTCCTCAGTTCCCCTTTCCCCAGCCCCTGGAAACCACAGCCTACTTTCCGTCTCCAGGGATTTGCCTCTTCTGGACATTTCATATGAATGGAATCATACAACATGTGGCTCTTTGAGTCTGGCTTCTTTTACTCAGCATCATGTTTTCAGGAGCCAGCCATGTGGTAGCCTGTATTCGTCTGAGTCCTTGTTAGATCCAGGAGATCCTTTTGGAACTTGGAAGAACTTTGGTGGTTGTCTAGTCCAGCATCCCCTCATTTGAGAGACGAAGTTAAGGCTTTTTTTACTCGAAACAGTTTATTAGTCCTTAATGCTTCTCGTATCCCCAATTCAGTTTCCTTGGGTGGGGAAACCCGGGAGGAGGCAACTTTGTATTTCTTCTTGGCCTCTTTTTAGCTGTGACTTGGTTCTGTCATTTCACCCAGTGAGGCTTGACTTTGGGTCTGTACACAGGAGTTGTTTCTGGATATGGGGCCATAGTCGTCCAACTACCTTGGAACATGTGAAGTACAATACACATGCAGTGAAGTGTGTATTGATCACTGCCTTTGCATCATAATTTTTACCTCAGAGGCTGATCTCCTGTTTCCACTAGACCTTTTGAAAGCAGAGAACATTGATATGGTGGCACTGTGCAAATGTATTCACGCTTCTAGAGATGACATTTTGGAAGCTTAACTGAAGACTCGGCATGCTGTGCTTCAGTGCCCCCTGGTGCCGTGCTCTGAAAGTGGTATTTTCCATGGCCCTTTGATCTGTGGAGAATGGGCAGGGGAACTGGAAATGTCTTTGTCCTCCTCCTCACCTTCCTTGGGCCGAAAATCTTTGCTTTTCCTTTAGCACAAACTCTGGTATTTACAGTTTGTCCAGCCCTTTCCCCAGGGTTTACTGATCTTGGCCTTCTGACACTCTGGCCTCTGATCTCCTCCAGAAGACGAAACCCAGCACAGGTACACCCAGGGGCTGTGCCTCAGTGAAGTGTCTTGTTTCCATCCAAACTGTGTGTTGTAGGCATGCCCCCGTTTTCCTGAAGTATTTCTTGTACGTATGTATTGCATGTCCTCCCTAGAAAGGATCAGAGAATAATGCCACGCAACAACAGTGGGAGTTCTGATAACCTGATCTGGGGTCAGTTGGAAATGAGGGGAAACTGAGCTTTGTTCTTGGTGGTGGTGAAGAGCCACTCTACCACCCAGGCTCACTTCCTTAAGGGGCAGGGGCATGGAGAGGTTGGAAGGCCTTGTGTGTTTCCCTGACTGCAGACCTTACCTGTGAGCATCATAGCAGCTGGGAAAGGAGCACTTGGTGTAGCTTTCTTGACTCCATTTTTCATCTAACATGGGTGGGATTGCATAAAACCTAGGGCAGTTTCTAGCTTTGCCTTACTTATTGTATTTAATAAAGCTATTAGAAGAGTAGAATTATTAACAACATGAATATTTCTATAACACGTTGTGGCAGACTGAAGAACTTCAGGGACTTGCTTTTGTTTTATCCTCATAGCACCCGTTGATTGAGCATCTCTGTATGTGCTAGGCCCTGCACCAGGCTTTGGAAATGCACATACTGGGTTGGCCAAAAAAGTTTAGTTTTTTCCATAAAATAAAAGGCACATTTTTTGTTTTCACCAGTAACTTTATTGATTTGGATATTCGAATATGTCAGCTATCTTCTGCATGGTACAACGTTAATTGTTTTTAGTTAATGTCTTGATTTGATCGCTATCAACTTCAACTGGTTTATCCAACTGTGGAGCATCATCCAGCAAGACATCTCCAGCACTAAACTTCACAAGCCACTTTTGACACATTCAGTCAGTCAGTCACAACACCTTCTCCATAAGCTGCACAAATCTTTTTTTTGTTTCAGTTACGTTTTGAGATAACAGAGCATAATATGCCAAAAATGTTGCTTATTTCCTTCCCTCTTCCAGTATTAAAATGGGTACACAAAAATTCACCAGTTTTGCCCCAGCTGGTATTGCTCAGTGGATTGAGCGTGGGCCCGTAAACCAAAGGGTCACCAGTTCGATTCCCCAGGCAGGGCATATGCCTGGGTTGCGGACCAGGTCCCCAGTAGGGGGCATGTGAGAGGCAACCACACATTGATATTTCTCTCCCTCTCTTTCTCCCTTCCTTCTCCTTTGTCTAAAAATAAATAAAATCTTTTTTAAAAATTCACCAATTTTGGTAAGTTTTTAAAAAAAATGCACGCTGATATGATAGCTGTCACAAAACAATCTAAAATTGTTTCAAATGAAATTAAGACAACTAAGTGCTAGTAGAGCCATCTTACAAAAAAGAACAAACTTTTGGCCAACCCAATACTTGTTCCTATTGTTTAGTCTCCCATGAGAACTTACCGTATTTTGCCATGCATATGCGTCTCCACGTTTTGTGTGCATTGTACATGGGATTATTATACCCGTTATTATAACCATGGCATGCAACCTTTATACTCATGTATAATGTGCATCCTTATTTTTCCCTCAAATATTTGGGCAAAATGCGCATTATACATTGCAAAATGTGGTAACTGTTACATGTTTTTACCTCACTCTGCTCTTACAGGGCAAACTTAATTCATGTGGTCAGTGGCGTTTTCTTCCCCACTGATTATAAATCCTGTGAAATCAGGCACAGAATCATTTTTCTTTTTTCACCCAAACAATATCTTTAAACTAAAAATTGACTTTAAAATATGTTCATCCTCTAGAGGAAGTAGAATGTTTCACTCTTATATAAAGAGAAAGGTTTTCTTTAACTGTTTTCAGCTTTAGCTTTTAAAAAATATTCTGTTATTTGGAAGTAATTTAAAATTTATGAAAGTTGCAAAAAATAAAAATAGTATAATAGCACCCCCTACCCCTCATTTTTTCAGTGAACGTATGGGGAATACTCATTCTTACAGGAAATAGAAATCCTGACCAAAACTCCAGGGTGACGAACACCTTGCAGCGATACTATTAACCATTGGTACCAGCTTTGTAGCAGTCCCCTGTTATCTCAGTCATAAAATTGAAATATTTTATATTGGTGAAGAATACTTTCAGAAGCTCTTGCATTTTAAAGATTGAAAATAAATCTGATTATGGCAAGAGGATGTGATTCATGTGCATTTTGATAGAGTTGTTTATTGATATATGTGAACCAGGGTTAAAAGAAATTACACTGGAGTTTAAAACAGCTCTGGTTAGCCATTCGTCAAGTGTTAAAATATTTTAGCATTGCATAGTTGATAGTTAGCAGTTGTTTATGGTGTCTTTTTTGGATTAATTATTTTCATCAAGCCCCAGTCTTTTGTCAGTCATCTCTTGAAGATAACACAGGTGAATACTTAAAACTTCTCTGCAAAATGGGTGTATTTGAATAGTTGTACAATGATTTCTGTTGTTTACATTGACTTTTTACAATTAATTTTTTTTTTTATCTCACCTGAGGACTTTTTATTTTAAATGCTTTCAAAGGAGAGGAAGGGAGAGAGAGGATCATTGATGCGACAGAGAAGCATTGGTTGGTTGCCTCCTATACGCACCCAGACTGGGATTGGCACCCGGGCTGGGGATTGCCTATGCCCAGACCAGGGATCAACCCTCAACCTAGGTATGTACCCTGACCAGGAATTGAACCCACAACCTTTTGGTTATGGGACAACGCTTCAACCTACTAAGCCACACTGGCCAGGGTGACTTTTTACAATTAATTTTTGACTAGATAAGGTATTTATTTGATTCAGAACTAAAAACTTTGAAAAGATACACACTAAGAAATCTTACCTCTTCTTTACTACCTTCACTTGGTTCCCCTGCAGCTCCATATAAGTAACGGTTACATTCCCTTTGTGGTTTCCTTTCCAGTATCTTCTTATGCAGACACCAATAGCTATTTCTCTTTTCCTCTTTTTTTACCCCCAAAACGTTTTCTTTATTTAAGATTATCTTGGATATTTCTCCCAAACCATACATGAAGTGCGTCCTCATTTTTTCCCCAGTGAATTTTTAATCACATTGAAGGTGGTGTAACTGGAGAAATTATTAACATGAAGTTGTAATAAAAGTACATTTAGAATCTGTAGCAAAGTTTTTCAAATAATCTTTAAAAAATAAAGAATTAAGTAAAAATAGTGTAATTGAAAATAATAAGAAAAAAAGTCTCCCTGGAAATTTTCTAAGCATTCTGTTGGCTGGGAGGTTCCTCCCCGCCAGCTAGTGCAGGAAATCTGTGTGTGTCAGTAGCTTGGGATCATGTTTCTTCCTTTTCTCCTTCTTCATTGGCAAGTTTATTAAACTATTTGGAATTTTAGTTCTCTTACTGGATTAACAAGATCATTCTTCTAAAAAGACTAGGTTGTATGTGAACTCAAATAAGAAAGTGCGCTTAGAAGTACGATAAATGAGTATTTCATTTTTATTTTGAGTTTTCCAGGAGGAAAATTCACCTAAAGAAAATAACCTAACTGTCCTGTAGAGCATTTTGGTTATCATCCTTATATGTCTTTCACACATTCTGAATTAAAGTGCACAGGGTTCTTATTCATAAGAGAAGGTAAAACGGAGCTCTTTTACCATAATGTTTCTCCTCTATATTAAATAAAACAATGTAATTCTACTTTCGTGATTCTTAGTTGACTTTTTAAATTTGGTAATTTAAAGTTAATAATTTCCTGATTTCCACCACTTTTCGCTTTCTAATAGGGCTTTTTTCATGGCAGTCGGCTTATTTTATCTTCCAGAATCTCTTTAACAGTGTGGATTTTTTAAAAAAGTTTTGTTACTTTCATTTGCTGTGTTTACTCATTTCCCCCATCATTTTTTTTTTAAATCCTCCTTAAGCATATGTTTTCTTTATTGATTTTAAAGAGACAGATATTGATTGGTTGCCTCTCGTATACACCCCGACTGGAGATCGAACACTCAACCTAGGTATGTACCCTGACCAGAAATTGGACCCGAAGCACACTTTTTGGTATATGGGACGATGCTCCAACCCACTGAGCTACCTGGTCAGGGCTTTCCCCCTCATGTATAATACTAATATCGCTGTTGATTTTTCTTACTTGTCTTTGGTGTCCATTCATATGTGAGGACCAAAATCATTAGTATTTTTTAATGGGTGTGTGTTTTCTTGGCAATTAGAAAAGTCACTGTTTCTCCAATAGGCTTTTTTTGTGATGAACGTTTTCATCAATTCAAGAAGTTCCCTTGTCTTTCTCTGTAATCAGTCCTTCCTCAGACCTTGGCAGTCATTGATCTGTTTTCTATCTGGATAGTGTTGCCCTAGAATGTTAATGCTAGTGCAGTCATACAACATGTAGCATTTTAAGTGTGGCTTCTTTCACTTAGCTTGAGCCTTTTGACAATCATTGAGTAGTAAGTAATTTCATTGCATAGATGTGCCAGTACCGCATCCACCTCCTGATGGACATTTGGGTGGTTCATAGTTTTTGGCGATTGTGAATAGAGCTGCTGTAAATATCAGTATACAGGCTTGTTTGTTTTTTTAAATGGACATAGTTCTCCATTTCTCTTGGGTGATCCTAGCAGTAAGTAACTTTATAAGAAACTGCCAAACCTTTTTCCAAAGTGACTACCATTCTGTATCTGTATTGGCCACGAAGAGCTTTCCAGTTGCTCCACCTCAAGAGCAGTTGGTATTGTCAGGAATATTTTATTTTTAAGATTTAATTTATTTATTTTGGGTGGCAGGGAGGAGGAAGAGGGAGAGAAACATCGAAGTGAGAGAGAAACATAATCAGTCGCCACTTGTATATGCCCTGACCAGGGACCGAACTTGCAACTCAGATATGTGCCCTGACCGGGAATCAAACTGGTGACCTTTCAGTTTGCAGGACGATGCCCAACAACTGAGCCACACCGGTCAGGACTTTTTTTTTTAATGATTTTATTTATTTTTAGAGAGAGGGAAAGGGAGGGAGAAAGAGAGGAAGAGAAACATTGATGTGAAAGAGGAATATTTTTTCCTAGTCTGTGGCTTGTGTTTTTGTTTTCTCCTGAGTAAATTTTGAGGCTTGTTTTTAGACTTAAAGATCTCTGTAGAACTGTATATAAAAGAATAGGAGTCAACAGTATCATTTGTTTAAATACACCTCACCTCCACCTTTTCCTGCTTGTTTTCACACAAAGATACCTTTCACTTGCCTGAGTGAAATTAACATAAACTTCCCAGTTTTGAAAATAAAGGCCCTCAGAGCTCACTGAGCTCACAGAGTATTTCTAAATTGTTGTGGGACTCTGCTTATTTTCAGCATTACTTTGTTCCCCAGTTAGCTTTGTTTGACAATCAGCAGTTCTAATCCACATTAACTGTTTGTAGATTTTTGAAAGTGGTGACAGGTATGTAGGTAACCAATTTATAGAGCTCATTTGGTGACTCTTCATCCTCATTATGTTTTCTGGACAACCACACCCAGATACAGTGTGGGACATCCTTATCCCTCTGGCACAGACAGCTTGTTGAGCCTGGTGTCAGTGGGCACATCTGGAGTTCCCATCTCCTTCCTGACCAAATTTCTGGATCTCTTTGAGTGCCCAAGGGGCACACTCTTTGAAACCCACTCCATGGATGCACTTGTGAATGTCGATGGTGTACTCTGATGACTGCCTTGTTGATGGCAGAATAGCCCTTCTTTTTGCTCCCTCTTGGTGGGAGCCATTCTGCTGGGCCCAGGTTGGAAAGGGAAAAGCTTTGTAACATTACTTTCACTGCACAGTTTCTTTGTGGACTTTGGCATGTATGTGTAAATATTATGTCAAGATGTTTTTGTTTTTTGATACATATTTTCAATTTTGGTAGCTTCTGCAAAAGAGCTATCCAGAAATGTTTTCCCCCAGAATGTCAATGCATTCTTATCAATAGGCTGTGAGAGTTAGTTGTTAACTTACTCACATTAACAATAATAATGGGTAGTATCCATTCATGTAATATTTAGTTACTGGTTATTTTTGAATCACATGCTTGTAAATTTCCCTGCAAGTTACTAGACTGTAAGCTCCATTATAGCAGAGGAACCACAACTCTGTTTACCATCTTTATTCCCAGTACCAGTCGTGGTACATAGCACTCAGTAGGTGCTAAATAGTTAACCAATTAAATGAATAAATAATTAGTGAGTGATTCTCTTTTGTAGAAATTTAGTCATAGTGATTCTTGGCAATGACTTATTTCTTGAAGCACCAGGGAAAATACAAATTGCCAGGCACTTGTTAAACTTGCTTCCATGTAATTTAACCAGTTGTTTTTCCAGAAAGTCACATTCAAGGTTCAGTGCAATTAGGGTTCACAACTACGTTTATATGTATCAAATAGTATGTTTATCTGTTCATCAGGTTTCAGTGCATTTTAAAGATAAAAATTACATATTTTTAAAGATCACTAAGATCATTAGTATTTTCCTCTTTTGGATTTCCCTATATTCCCATTTGAACCACATTTTCTGCTTTTCTTTAGTATGTATGGCAGAGAAAACTGAAATGGAAGTAGTGACATGAGTCAGCAGAAAGGTAAATGGAACAACTGAAAATGTTTGTTAATCAAAAAAGTTTTCCTATAAGCAGGACTCTGCGTATGAGTTTTGTATACAGACCTGTTTCAAAATAAGCTTTAACAATTTCAGAGTGTTCTTTGACAGTTTTGTAGAAAAAGCTAAGTAGTATTTCCTTGTTTGTTATTGGAAAAGGTGACACCTAGAAATCGCCTTGCAGACCTTTGATTTGTTTAATTAAGAAAGAGTCATGGGATTCCAACCCAGTGTTTCATATGATTGTTTTAATATATAGTGTTTTTTTCTGAAAGTATATAATATGTATATTTTATGTGATCAACGATTCTCTCTCTCTCTTATTTTTTTCCAGTATATTTTTGGAGATTTTAGCCCCGACGAATTCAATCAGTTCTTTGTGACTCCTCGCTCTTCAGTTGAGGTAAGACAGAACTTTGTTTTATTGAGTATATGTGTAAATATAGTTAATGGTTATGTTTTAATTTTGATTTTTTAATTTATGCTTTTTGATAAGGAATTCCAATGTATAGAAAAGTGCAGAGACTAATAAGAGAAACATCTGAACCCACTAACCAGACTTGGCTAATATTAACATTTAACTATTTATAAATAGCAAAACATTGCAGATACAGTTGAAACTTCCATTATACGTCCCCCTCCTTCATTTCATTCCCCCTTCCCCAGAAATAATGAATCTGCTGAAATTGGTAAGTATTGTTTTCTGACTGTGGTTTTTACCTTTTACTACGTGTGTTTCAATAGATGGTACATTGTATTGTTTTATATGAAATGTCACAAATGGTTTCATACTATATTCATCATTTTGTAGTTTGTTTACTATAAGCTAATGTTCTTTAGAATTATCTATACTGATGCATTTTGTTCTTCGATTTCAGTTGCTCAATACCATTGATTAAACACACCACAATTTATCCTTTTTACTATTGAGGACCATTTAAGTCTTTAGTTCTTCCACTATTATAAAAATGTTGCAATAAACATATTTGTCATGGCTTCTCATGCTCCTCTGGGCTTCTCCAGGATATATTCTAGGAATGGAACTGCTCGGTTGTGCAAGGGATAAACATCTTCAGATTTACTAGAGAGCGCTAATCTGCTAAGTGGCTTTAACAGTCTGCATTCCCATCAGCAGTGCATGTGCTTTTTCTCTATCTCATTTAAAAACAAACAAAAAATCTTGCTAATTCTTAGTACAGGCATACTTAAAATATTTGTTAATCTGATGGGTTATAAATAGATTGTCATTGTTTTAATTTCCATTTCTCAGGTTACAAACAGTTGAACGCTGTTTGTTGGCAATATACATTTCCACTTCTGTGAATCACCCAATCTCTATCCCTTGTCCATATTTTTTATCAAGTGGTTTGTCTTTTTCTTATTGATTTACAGGATTATTAATCTTTGGTTTTGCTTATTAAAGGCATCTTTTCCTACATGAGGGCTTTTAAACTTCGTATATGATGTACTTTTTCCCCCCCTGGGTAAGGGGGATACACTTTTCACCTTAAAATGACATGTATTGACTTTTTTCCTCATGGTTTGTAGATTTTTTTTAAAAAGTATCTTTAAGAAATTTTTTCCCTTCCCTAAGGTAATAAAGACTTTTTTTTTCTTCTAAAAACCTTAAGGTTTTTGCTTTTACTTTAGTGTGTAATACAACTGAAATCGAGGCATTGATTTTTTATATGTGTGAGGTGGGGATCTAATAATCCCTCCACCGTGGCAGCAGGAGTTGTCCCAGCACTATTACTGAGAACTTGGCTCTTAAGTGTAGGACCACCCTGTCAGGTCACATCTCCATATGTGCTTGGTTAATTCTGGGTCCCCTAGTCTGTGGGCCTTTTGATTTATCTCTTTGTCAATACCATATATTTTAATTGCTGCAATTTTATAATCAGTCTTCCAGCAGGGCACACACCTTCTTCTTTATACTTACAAGTTCTTTTGGTGCTTCTTCACTCTTAACTCTGCCTTAGGAATTTTGTGATCAGCATGTCAAGTTTCACCAAAAATCCTATTGAAATTTCAATTGGAATTGTGTTAAATTGTGATTAATTTGTAGGAGAATGGACATCTTTATGAAAATTTCCCTAAACATAATCGTGGTATATTTCTCCATTTATTTAGGTCTCCTTTTATGTTCACTCTTTGTGTGATTCTGTTTTAGTTTAATAAAAACTTAATTGGAACATTTTTTCAGATTTATATTTTAAATATAAAAACTACTGAAATTGTATTGAAAAGAAAAAACAAGGGAGAAGTATATGGTATTTCAAGTAAAATCTTAGTTAACCTTTTTTTAAAAATGAATTTTTTTAATTTATTTTTTAGAGAGGGGAAGGGAGGGAGAAAGAGGGAGAGAAACATCAATGTGTGGTTGCCTCTCAAATGCCCCCTACTGTGGACCTGTCTTGCAACTCAGGCATGTGCCCTGACTGGGAATCAAACTGGCGACCCATTGGTTCGCAGGCCAGCACTCAATCCACTGAACCACACCAGCCAGGGAAAAATTGTAGTTAACTTTTAATGAAACCCAACTAGCTTTTTAGATCCTTAATTTTAGGTCCCTTATTAAATATACACAGTTGTACATTTACACCCATATTAAATATTTATGTATGGCATTGTTTTATTTGGTAAAGGAGGGGCAGGAGAAGCTAATTCCTTAGGACTCAGAAGGCCAGGGTTGGGGTCTGGCTAGGCCACTTATACACGACGTCAGCAAGTCCTTTACTCTTTACCTTGGCTTCTTGGATCCTGAAAAAATTTTTGAGTTATGGAGGTGGGATTAAATAAGAACATATTGAAAGTATTATTTAATCTTAGAGATAGAAAAAGAGTTGGTACTTGTTCCCTCCTTTCGTTTTAGAAAAAAAAATAAAACATCAGATCTCATTTTAGAAGATGAATAAATTTAGTTCAGTGCCATCTCCATCACTTGTATTAATTGATGTTAACAGTTATGATTTTAAGGAACCTAAGGATACAAGCCATGATATAGTGAAAGCTAAATCATACATTGTATTTCCTAAGGCAATTAAATGTATGTATGATTATAAAATTCCATAGAATTTAAGGATTGGAGTTTAGTGTTTTCTGATGAGTTAATTAGAAAAAACATAATCAGATACCATATTCCCCCAGGCGTTAGTGTTAATTGAGGTCTACTCTATGGACTCTACTAGTGATTCAAGTTTTAAATAATTTCTGTCTTTGAATCACAGTAAAATAATGGTAGTACTTGCCAGAATACACAATCTCAAAGTGCTCTTTGTGATTAAGGTTTTAAAAAACGATAAAATCCAGCTTCGGTACTTTATAAAAGCTTTCCTCAGGTATGTGCATATGTGTGGGGTTTGTGAGTGCTGTTTGCAAGTGTCAGAATAAAAATGGGTTTTCTTGTGATATGAAATTGGAAAATGTACTATTATTTCAAGTCTGAAGAGCTGGGTTCCTTTCTCACTCTGCCACTTAGAGACTCAGTGATCTTAGGCAATATCCTCCATCTCAGTGTTCCTTTAAAAAAAAAGAAAGAAAACAGTAAGTGCTTATTTACTTCATAGAAATGTTGGGAAATCATTAATGTATGGTGTGATACCTAGTGTAACAAATGTTAATAGGTAGATATGAGGGATGCTGATGGTAAAGTTATGTCAGACTTTTTATTTGCAGAAATAATGGCTGTGTTGCATCAAAGTGAGTTATGGCAGAAATCTTAGTGTGTCTGGGCCTATGTGGGGGTCGTCTTCTTTTTCTTTAAATTTTAAAGATTTTATTTATTTATTTTGGGGGAGGGGGAGAAAGAGGAGAGAAACATCAGTGCGTGGTTGCCTCTTGTGGGCCCCCTACTGGGGACCTGGCCCACAACCCAGGCATGTCCTCTGACTAGGAATCAAACCTGTGGCCCTTTGGTGCGCAGGCCGGCACTCAAAACTACTGAACCACACCAACCAGGGCTTCTTTTTGCTTTTGAGCATGCATTGGATATGGGGGTAGGCTATGACAAGTGTTGTCTATCAAAATCACATGTGGTCCAGTATCCCTCAAAAGGGAAGTGCAGGCTAAATAATACAGTTGGTCTGAGTTACTGTTCTCAGTTATTACAATTTGGGTGTTTGGAATATAGTAATATGTAGGACACAGACTGTTTAATATGGTGATGTGTGATTGGATTGGTGGGTGTGTGAGTGATATTATCTCACTTCTGCATAATCATTTGACCTTTTACCTTATAGGTAAAATAATTGCATCTCTCACTCTATTGTTCTTACCTTGTGGCATAAATTAGAGTCTAGTGCTATTCCTCGTGTACTTTTTTGGCTACTAGGAACTGAATAAAGCATTTCCCCCCCTTTACTTGTGACCAAGAACTGAAAAACAAAAATTTAAGAAATGTAAAATATAAAAACAATTTTATAAAAATATAAACAATTTATAAAAACATAAATGTTTAAAAACATTCTGTCTACAAAAGCATCATTCCCTTCAGCTGAGAGTGTTTTGTCTCTTTTAGTTTGTTTTAAAGCTTGTCACTGGCAAGATAGGATGGTCAGTGGTTTAACAAAATCAGGAGAAACAAATTGAGCTGGTGGTGATCTTAAAGACATTCTTTGGAGATACTGCAGGTTCCCTTTCAGACCACTGCCACAAAGTGAATGTTGTAGTAAAAAGTGAGTCTCAGGAATTTTTGTGTTTCCCACTGCATAGAAAAGTTTACACCAGTCAGTTAAGTATGCAGTAGCATTGTCTAAGAAAATGTACGAACCTTAATTAAAAAATACTTTATTGATAAAAACTGCTAACCATTATCTGAGACTTCAGCAGGTAATCTTTTTGCTGGTGGAGGGTCTTGCCTCGATGTTGATGTTTTTTCTTCGCGTTATCTACAAAGAGGATTTGTAGAATGAAATGGAGTAAAATGAGACATGCCTATATAAAATTTTAAAACGTAATTGCTGTCTTTTCTAAAACTCTGCTCTAGTTTAGAAGCCAGGGTGATTTAAAAATGAATTTCTCCAGTTGTAAAAAATACACTCAACTGATGAATAACTGTGTTTTGAACCCCAGTCATAATCATGTTATTGGTGTTAAAAATAGGGAGAGAATGCAAATTGTTCTTGAAATCTCCCAGACTCTCATCATTGGAGACAACATGTAAACCATAACCTGCTACTGAATAACAAGTCCAGGATAGCATAATACATGCACATGTGTATGTGTGCAGTGATAAAATTAAGACAGTTATTCACAGTGGTTTGGTGTCTTAATGAGATTTCAGAGATTTAGGGTTTGTGAAGGTCTTTTAGACAGTAGAACAAATTATGGCAGCACCAAAAAGATTTTAAAACAATACCTTATCAGAGGTCCCAAAACTTTTTTTTTAATCCTTACCCGAGAACATTTTTTCATTGGTTATAGAGAGGAACAGGGAATGGGGCGAAACAGAGAGAGGGAGGGAGGGAAAAGGAGGGAGGGAGAGGGAGAGAGAGAAAACATTGATTGGTTGCCCACTTGTATGTGTCCTGACTGGGGAATCGAACCCTCAGCTTGGGTATGTACCCTTACTGGGAATCAAACCTGCAACCCTTTGGTCTATTGGATGATGCTCCAACCAACTGAGCCACACTGGCCAAGGCAGAGGTCCCAAGTCTTGTCTTCACAAAACTGTTAGCAGTATTTCAGACTGAGGTGATTTTACTGTGTCTAATATATAACTAGATCTCAGTTTTTACATTTTTCAGTTCACATTTGTGTGTGAGATTCTATGTTCTTGCTTTGGTTTTTATATTTTGCACTTATAAATAGCTGTTTAAAGAGGGAATGTCAAACAATGATACAATTTATTCTGCTGTATATTTATTATACCCAGTTACCACAGACTAAAGGGCTTCTTGTGAGTGGTGGAAGTTTTGTTTAATTAAAGGTACCATATGCATCTAGATTTAAAAAAAAAAGAAAGAGACTTGCTCACTCATACTTCTTCTGGGCCAAAACCCATTCCAGCATGTAGTAATACCCACAATTACGTGCTTACCAGATTAGTATATCAAAATAAGTGTTATAAACACACAAAAAATGGCACTATCACTCAGGAGTCTGCTGGGTGGTCTCTTTTTCAGATCCTTGCTTCTATCACTTAACTAGATTTTGAAATAATGGGGAGGTTAAAAAAAACCCAAAACTTTTAGTGCCTTAAAATTGTATAGATTTCTATCACCAGGGGGCACCCCAGTGTCATTAATAGAACATTTTGAGAAGGCATTCTGTGTACATGAGTCTGCTAAACTTCTTTTGCGACTGCAGAGGGACATGACCACAATTCTTGGCTTCCTCAGATGCACCCTTCTGCTTCATATGTTCGCACCAGTGCTAAATGCTGGAGCACTTGGTGTGAGTGTTTGAATGGTGTGTGGAATGAATGGTTTTTGCACTTCAGGTGCAAGGCCAGTGTAGCTCATCTCCACACACAAAGTACTTTCTCCTTTTGTGACAGTGTGAAGAATACTGGGGTGCCCCTGCATGATGGAAATATGTGCAGCTCTCAAGTCCTGAATGCGGTCAGTTGCTTTTGAATAGTACTGCATTTTCTTAGTTTCTTATTTGTCATTAATTCTCTGGAGGGAGAACTTGGTTACTTGGAATGATAAGCTTTTATCTCTGATTATTGAATCAACTTGCTAAGAGTTAATTGGAGAAATCAGCTGAGGAAGCCACTTACGTAGTAATTCTCAATAGTAGTGGGCATGGGAATTACCTGGGTACCGCTGAATATTGCAGACTTGGGGACCCCACACAGGCGTGGGGCCATTGTACTGCTAGTGCTACAGTGAGCAGACTGAGAAACACTGTGTTTTTTGTTCTTTTGTTCTGCCTTCAGGTAATGATTATTTGCTTCCCTTTCTTTCCCATCCTAAACTTCATCTCAAACGTATCCATTTTAAACATTTCCAACTCTTAGATAATATGGAATAGCTAGGAAGGAGAAAAATTTGATGTATTTATTATAATACCTTTCTGCTTTTTACAGAGATCAGACAGTTGCCATTTTGCTTAATCTCTTCCAAAAGAGAAAATGTGATTTCTGGCCCTTAATTTGGTTATTTAAGGCATTGTGTTAAAAAGGGAGCCACAATTCCCAGACTTTTCCTTCCCAATGGGCTTTCTCTGCTCGCTCCTCCTGGACTGGGTCCTGGCCTCTGCTGGGTGTGCTGACATGTACTGGTTGTGAACACAAAGTACACATGGTCATCAAGAGTCATCTTTACTAGTGGACAAAAAGACAGGTGGTCATGGAGTTTATGGGGAGCCACTAACATCCTGTGAAACAAAGACTATATCATAAGTATTTTATTACAGCTGATTTACATGTCAATTAGAGTTTATTTTTATTTTTTGCCTCATTTTTGTATCTGTTTAAATATATTCTGGGAATATATCCTAAGAATCCCAAAACACTAATCAGAAAGAATATATGCACCGCTATGTTCATAGCAGTGTTATTTACAATAGTCAAGGTCTGGAAACAGCCCAAATATCCATCATTAAACGAGTGGATTTTTTAAAAAGCAAAAAAAAAGGCTGTGGTACATTTGAAAAAAAACACACCAAAACTAAATATTTAAAAGCATTCCTGTGGTATTTTTTCTTAAATGTAGATGATTTAATTTTACTCTTCATGTGTGTTGTTTGGTAGAAATGTCATGAGAAATTACACGGATAAAGAGTTTTAATGAAATGTTGCTTTAATAAAAGCATGTGTCGGGTTTTA
Source organism: Mormoops blainvillei (assembly GCA_004026545.1). Classification (NCBI taxonomy): domain Eukaryota; kingdom Metazoa; phylum Chordata; class Mammalia; order Chiroptera; family Mormoopidae; genus Mormoops; species Mormoops blainvillei. The sequence continues at coordinate 88,850 of PVJD01004407.1, forward strand.
ACATTTTATTGAATTAATATTTTTTGGACTCCACTTGCAGCTTCCTCCATACAATGGAACAGTTCTGTGTGGCATACAGGCTACAGATGAACTCCCCGATGGTAAGCTCATTCTCTCCTTTATCTGACCATGTGCACTGAATGGGCAGGGTACTTGCGAACAGTATTTTCCTAGGGGTTCATACTTTTTGACTAAACATTCCCTTTTATAGCTTGATGTTTTGGCTGTAAACTATAGTAGAGTTAATCACTGAACCACTTTAACTAATGGATTAAAGTTTATTCTGTGCTTCACAGTGTCAGACATGCGAGATTTGGTTAAGGAAGTGATGTTCAGTTCTATTTTTCCTTAGTGTTCTCAGCGCACAGGTGTGTCCATCATAACCAATGCTTTTTGTCAGAGTTCTAAAGCGAACTTTTAGTCTGGGGGCGGAGGCCGCTGTGCCCAGAGCTGGTGAATCTCTGAGCGTGTGCTTTTGACTCAGTGGCAACTTGAATCTGTTGTTCCTGCAGTTTTACATTTATGCCCCTGTCTGTCACTAATGATCTTGGGACTTCAGGTAACCTCTTTACCTCCTGCTTTGTTACCTTTTTTGGTCTCTGTCACAGACAACGACTTGATTCCTGGAGATGGTGCTTGTTGAGATGCATTGATTTTGTATTGTTTAAGAGCCTAGTGTTTAAATGACAGTAGGGTCCTTTAATTATTGCAGGCTATCATTACACAAATCCAGCTAGACCATCTTTCAGTTTGAGTTTCATCAAAGGCCCTTGCTGGCCTTGGAGAAACTAAAAGCTAGATCTTTTCTTTGAGAATCAGGGATTTGGTTCCTTGTTTTGTTCATAAGGCCAGACCTGTGAAAGGGGTTTTAGTTATAATTCAGGTTTAAATATAAACCTTGAAAAGACTATTTAGACACTTTATTGTAAAATTAGAAAGTGATTATACCTAAAATTATTAGCAGTTTTATAAGAAACAGTGATACAGGAAATCATAAGGGAAAGAACAGTTCTAATGATGGCTTAGGTTGAGCGTAAAATAAATGAAGCTGGAGGGACCTGAAGGCTCTTGCCCTGCTGCCCAGCCCGTGGAGCAGCTTTTGCATCTGGGCCAATAGAGTTCTCTGTGTCCCTGTGCCTTGCACATAGTGAGCATGCTGCAGATGTTTACTCAGTGCTTTAAAATGTTTGATTATTTTTCCTTTTCTTGTTAAACCTTTCTAGTTCTAGTTAGTCGCCGCACCATTCTTCCCAGTGTCACAGGCTAGAGATCGAGACTTCACTGCGAGTGCTGCAGTGAGCAGACTTTGGGAAATGTAGTGCAAAGATGTAATTGTTTTATTTGAGCTGGTTTTCCTTCTCCCAACAAACCCACTGCCTGCCTGACCTGAGCATTGAGTTCCCACATACTCACTTTATTGATTGGGTTGTTCAAAGTGTCAGTTTTCCGGACTTGCACCAACTTTCCAGCCCAACTGATTGGGCTTTGTGCTGACCTCTGCATGTGTGTATCTCGTGCAGTGCGGTATACATGTGTGTCCATGACAAGTGTTCCTGGGTAAGAAAAGGAGCTGTTCTGGGTAGGAATCTGCCTCCCAGTGATAGGATCAGATGCTATACTGGGTAAATGTTCTGATAATAGCCGTAGCATATTGTAATAGTTCCATTAAAATCACATCACATTCTAGAATGTTCTGTGGTGTGATAAGATTAAGAATTGAGATGTGGAAGGCACTGTGTCTATTAGAAATAATCAAAGTCTTGTACAAGCTGCATGGCACAACGCATACTAAATTTTAATGTGATTTCACAGTGTACAACACAGTCTGCAAAGGGTAGCCTCCACGTGGGGAGTGCTCTTCACTTCTTTAGATACATCAGTTTCAGTCCATATAATAGCATTGCACCCTCTGATCATCATGGAATAGGTGATGCTTGCAAGCCAAGTCCACCTTTAGGTATAATAATAGAGAAATTAACTGCTCTTTGGTGATTCTTTTTAAAATAAGGAAACAGCAAAAACAAAAAAATCAGTGCTCAGGAGGCAAAGGATTCAAATTGTCTCATTGGTGGCTTTGTATGTAAGCTTGCTGTTAGGCCTAACAGGGACTTTTTGTTGTGCAGGTCCTTCCCCCCTCAGCATCCAACCCCAAGGAAGGGGTGTTTTGTCAAAAACAAATGAATTAGACTAGGACCCTGCTCTCCCACTAACTTGCACACAACTGGCTTCTCTCTGGGTTTTTTTTCTTCTAATAGACTTTTAAGGTAAAATATATTTACTTCTCTGTAACGGAACACGATTCTTTTGGTATTATGATTTTTTTCCTTGAAATCTATGCCTTGAAAAAAGTTGGCCTTTTATGATAGACTTGGAGAAATTTTCAGTTATACACTAAAAATGAGTTATAAGGCATGTGTTCTTTTCTTCAAAATTTATATATAACTTTTATCAGTTATAAGCAGACAGTGAGGCTTGGTGTCTGTTGAAGGACACAATGGATTCTAAAACTCAACCTAATTTCAGAGATATGAAAAAATGCCCATCTTAGAATGGATGGAATATCTAGACTGTTAGCAACTGGGAAGAAGTATAGAAGTGTTCCAAAGAGATTTTTAAGAGCTCATGGCATAACTTCATCTTTTGGTATTTTGGGGATACCTTCACCACAAATGCAGTTAATCCAATATGAATGTGTTCAGTGGATGATTAATGTGCATTCATGCAAGACTGTTTGCAGACTTCTGTTCAGGTTGTCAGTGGAGGAGATCAGGAGGTGGATAATTTAAAAAGGTGCTTGTGAAGTATACTTTTATGTAGGAGATTAATTCTTGGTGTAATATATACTTGCTGAATTACTAAATTACACTAACTAGAGAGGCCATAACATACAGCAGCGATTTTAAGTCTCTAAGTTTGTTGTTGTGATTTTCTTTTAATTGTCTAAAAAACTGTACCCTATTTTCAGGCTGCTAATGTCAGATTTAATCGAGGGGTGTTTACAGACAGGCAAAATATTATTTGCTTTTTATTGTAATTTCATTTTAATTTCTACCTTCTGAAAGTCTCCATTTTAACTGCCCTCAAAGTAGAATATAAATGCTGGCTGTTTTTTTATATTCCCAAATTAAACATAATTTTACAGTTATTATTTCAGCAAGTCATTTATTTAGCACAAATAAAATGTCAGCTTTAATTAGAAGACTTTAATGTTTTATTTTTCAAAGAAAATAATTATTGATACTTTTGTAGTTTGTATAACTGTATTCTTAACTAATGGGATATTTACTGACTGTTTTCTTTCTAAATAGGACAAGAATATCAGAGAATCGAGTTTGGTGTTAATGAAGTAATTGAACCCAGTGACACTTTGCAGAGAACTCCCAACTACAGTATTTCAAGCACATTGAATCCTCAGGCCCCTGAATTTATTCTTAGTTGCACAACTTCCAAAAAGACCCCTGGTGACATAGATAAAGAAGCAAACTACAGCTCCATTGGCTGCCAGTACCCAGGCTCTGCCCTTGATCTGGATGGTAGTTCCAATGCGGAGGCGGAAATTTTGGAAAATGATGGCATCTCGGGTGGTCTTGGACAAAGGGAGCGTAAAAAGAAGAAAAAACGTCCACCTGGATATTATAGTTACTTGAAAGATGGCAGCGAGGGTAGTATTTCCACGGAAGCCCTGGTCAATGGCCATGCCAATCCAGTAGTCCTGAACAGCGTGGGCACAGAGGATGTAGAGTTGATGGGCGATATGCCCTTACTGGGGACACCCAGGACTTGTAGCAGCCCTCAGGACTCCACAGACTTCGTCAGTGACGATGTGTCTGGTGGTTCTTTCCCCCGAGCCCTGGACAGCAATGCTAGGACTGCAGGGCAGCCTGAGGGCTGCCAGGGGCCTGACTTTGAACAGCCCTGCCTCCATGCAGAGGCTGGCAGGGATAGCCTGTTGAGGACAGCTGTGGCTCACCCCTATGTCGGGACTGATACTACTGAAAACCTTGGAGTTGCTAATGGACAAATACTTGAATCCTTGGGTAAGGGCTCAGCTGCCAATGGGGTGGAGTTGCACACTGTGGAAAGCACGGACTCGGACCCAGCTAAAGCCGAGAGCACTTCCCCTCCTGCTGATGCCCCGGCCTCTGTGGCGGGCTCCACTTCTGCCAGTCAGCCTAAGTCATGGGCCAGTCTTTTCCATGATTCTAAGCCCTCTTCCTCCTCGCCCGTGGCTTCTGTGGAAACTAAGTATTCCCCTCCTGCCACATCTCCCCTGGTCTCTGAAAAGCAGGCTGAAGTCAAGGAAGGGCTTGTTCCAGTTTCAGAGGATCCTGTAGCCATAAAGATTGCAGGTATAGTTCAAAAGATACAGGTCAAAAGTGAAGAGGGGAGCACATCTCATTGCCTGTTGAGTGAGGAGTTTGAGACAGTCTGGGCTTATAAACTGTGGTGATAGATTGTTACCCAGAGCAGTAGTAGATTATGGTGTGCTAATAGAAATTTCTGAAGAATGCCTGTGCCTTAAATGTTCTAAAAGCAAAATAATTTATAAGTAAAACGGGAGGGGGTTGTCATACCTTTATGTTAAGTGAAAAATTTATGTCTGTTACCAGTGCTTTTCTATTGATAAATGACATTTCCAGTTCTTGCATTTTGACCAATTAATTTTGCTCCACTGTGACTGTATAATGGACTTGTCCTATCTGTTACACCTGTTGTACAACTTTGGTATGATAATCCCTGATTTGACCTCACTTTGCACTGTTTCTCTTCTATATTTCTTGAGATAATGAGAAAGCATCTGGGTTTTTTTTTTTAATGCCTGTTTTGGATTGAGTAAATGGATATACTTAGTTTTAGCACATCAAAGTTAGCTCTTGACACGGAAAGAAAAACTGTAACAGTTTAACTTAAAATAAATGTTTAATTTGAGGTGCTACACTCGAAAGTAGAGCTAATTCACAATAAAAATAGAAAGTTGCATAATTTGCAGTTGTTTTTTAAGTAGGAAGCTAGAAACATAGAGGAGCATGTATGTTTATATGTATCTAAGAGCCAGAGCCATTTCTTCAGGTTTCATTGTACCAAGTTTAGTAACCTACTCTTCAGATTCTTACCCCATCGGCTGAGTTAAAATAAGCTGTCTAGGCTTTATGTGATATTTTCTGATTTAATATTTTGGAACACCTGACAGCATTACCAGGATGAGGGTGAATGCAGTAGCAAGGTGTAAAATGTATAGCCTTTAATGAATGGTCAGAATTCCATCAACTATAAACATTCTTTTTTATGAACGGTCAGAATTCCATAATATATCAAAAGTATAAAACATTCTTTTGATGGCAATAAGATGACAGCAAGCAAGTAATCCTTTCTTTTTTAAGTGAGCATTTTATTCCTTATACAAAATGCATTATTTTGAATACTCTTGGTGCCTGGAGTTCTCTTAAAATAAGAAGGTAATTGGTACGCCAGTCATCTGGGCTTCATACCTGTTTTTAAGAGCCAGGTGATTTTTTTATTATAACTTTTAGAATGTATTCATTGCAAGGGAATTGTGTTACAGTCAGGATAAGTCTTTGTATAGATCTTTAAGTGAAAAGTTTATTTTAACCTATAATGAGAAATTCATGAGGGGATGCTTTTAAAGTTGTACATTGTAAGTTGAAAGTCTTGAAGATAATATAATTAAACTTTTGTTCCTAAAAATTGCTTCACAAAGGAAAACCTCTATTCCTAGAAAATTTTCTCAATCTTTATTTACATTAAGAAAGTTTTATTTTTAATGTTTTAAAACGTTCTAGCCATATGACTTTAAATGTGGTTTGATACACAGTTTGCTCTTTTCTACATATGTTAAAGCCTAATTAACCTGCTAAATCTAATGTTAACCTGCTTTGTAAAATACTTTGAATGTAGGGGCTCTTAGTTACTTGTATTAGTGGAGAGCATTGCTACAGTCCCAGTAATTATTTTTGAATTGATGTAGTATGTTCCCCCATCCTCCCCACACATTTATTTTCTTAATCCCATTTTGAGTAGGCCAGTTACAAAGATGAGTTATCTGAGCAAAAGTTTACTTCCTTATAAAGTACTTTATTCTTTTGAGATCGTTTATTGAACCTTAGAGATGTAGACTGTAGTTGCTGACAGTTTCAGTATTACTTTCTGTGAGATAATGCAGTGAGAGTAGTCACACTATGTAACACTTGGAATTATGTAGAGCTTAGGTAAAGTGGTGGTGTTTGGAATTTTTTCCCCTTTGTCATTTCTCCATATTTTTATGATTTGCTTCATAAAAATGATAAAAGTATATTCAATTTATTATGGCAGATCTGCTACCACAAGCCAGAATACTTTTAGGCATAGGCCCACTTACTTTAAGCAGCATGTAACTGAAATTCTGTCTCCATTAAAAGATCTGTTGATTTTGGTTATCATAGCATTTGCCCTTCATTAGCATCTAACTGGTTCTACCGCAAGAGTAATTTTTATATTTATCATTATACTTACTGGCTTTTGGGAAAGAGGGAGAAGGGAACAGTTCAGACATTGTCAGCTGCTCGGATGTTCACATTTCTGGATCCTCTGCCCTGTCATAAATCTCTACTTAAAATGCCAACTGATTTTTGTATAACCAGAAGTGAGATACAAATCAGGAAGACAGATGAGCTGTAAAAGAATAAGAATCACATAGAAGGCATTTTAAAGTGAAATAACAACCAACCCTTGATTACTCGTAAACTGTTTATCAGTTACATTCATGGTTTTTGCTTTCAACTTCTTGGTGGCAAGGCCGACTTCACAGTGTACATTATTTGTCAACGTTTTGTTCCATTGGCTATTTCTTCCTAAATAGAAACACTATTTAAGAAGGAAACGGAAGCCCTAGCTCTGGGTGGCTCAGTTGGTTGGAGCATTGTCCCATATACCAAAAGGCTGTGGGTTCGATCTCCAGTCAGGGCACATACCTAGGTTGTGGGTTTGATCCCCAGTCAGGTGATATGTGTGTATGGGAGGCAACCGATTGATGTTTCTCTCACATCAGTGTTTCTCTCTCTCTTTCTCCTCTGCCTTTCTCTTTCTCTCTCTCTTTAAAAAAAAAAAAATCCTCAGGTGAAGATTAAAAAAAAAAGGAGATGGAAGGGGAGAACACTTCAACAGAAACACCACTAATGGAGAAAGCAACAAAATCATGACAAGTTGGATCTGCTCAGGAAAATGAATTCCTATGTCCAATTTAGTTGAAATGTAAACAAAAATTTAGCTTATTATCTTTGTTTTGGTGGTTTATAAATCATACTTATACCTCCCCCCAACTTGGGAAATGATTCCTCAGTTTTGCATTTTCTCTTCAAATTCTCCAAAGTAGCGATAACATAGCACACTCTTAAGTTAAAAAGAGGTGCAGCACCTGTTGGTGGGAATCCACTCTTGTGGATTGAGAGTTCAGTCCATATCTGATTCAATAGGTATATGTCCTTGCTGATATTTATGATATGTCTCTATTTCATAGAACTAAACCGAGACCCCTTCACTTAATAAAACATAAGTTTGTCTGTAATCAATGAATAATGGTACATTTGGGTTGCTCTAATATCCTCCACATGATGAGGTAACCAAAATAGTATATGTCTTCCAAAGTGATGTAATGAGGAAAAGAAAAACAGTTGGAGAATTTTCTGGACCATTAGGAAGATGACAGAAAAACAGGTCAATACAACATATCAGAATGTCAGTTCCATATGGACCAGTTATTGGGCCTTAAGAATCAGTGAAAGTTCTGCACCTTGCATTTTCATGGATTTTTAAATAGTAGTTTGTTCTCTAAATCCTCATTTTAGGAAAACAAAATTTGATGTGTAAAATGTGTGTAGGAATAACCATAGCTTATATTGACTTAAAATTTATAATGCTGGTATTTCCATGAGTTTATAAATTATTTCTTTTGAATGGTATTTTGCAACATGTCAGCTACTGTGTCTGTCTTAAAATACAAGAAAGGATATTAACCACTCAGTTTTTGTTTTGTCAGATTTCAGAGTTAAGCTTTAATTCAGTCATTCAGTGTTTGAGCTATTACAAAAGTGAAGACGTCAGTTTCAATTTCTCATCTTTTGTGTGATGTGGAGTCATTCTGGTATTTGTACCATTCCAATAACATTGTTTTGGGAAACCCACCAACTCCTGTGAGAAAAAAAGGTGGATTGGGGAAGCCATCTTCCTAAAGTTGCTCTCTTGAGTGGGATCTGAGTAGTAAAATCACACCAACAATGATGAATTGAAAAGAAGGGAAAAGTTTGTTATTATAGTAAACTTGTGATTATTTGCCCTACAAGAAGGAAAGATAAATTACCAACAGTGCTGGCTGGCTTTGGACCGCATGTCAGATTTAAAGTTTCAGCCTCAGGAAGTAACCCTGCCTTCTCTGCTTTATGGCTGTCCTTTCTGGTGTTGATTCTTTTCACTTCTATAATTATAGCGCCTATTGGATTTAAGGCTAGGAATAAAATAGTCATGGAAATGGTGCTATTGTTATAAAGGGAACTTAATTAAATACAACCAAAGTTATATGAATAAATTAAAAGCAGTATTCATATTGGCTTGTCCGCAAGTCACAAATAATTGACTTTTGGATTAGAGCAATAGGATTCATTCATTTTAACGGGATTCTGTAATAGTGATAGGTGATTACAGGAATTAGAATGGTCTTTGCGTCTGTGCTGTTCACTCGGAGGAAGAAGAGCAGAAGTGCACCAAGGAACTTCGTCAGAAGTCAGTGTCTGGCCCAGTCAGTTTGTGAAATTATTCAGGGGGGAAAAGGCTCAATGTACAGTATGTTACAAAAATGAACCTGTAAGTTATTTGGATATTTGTTTTTAAAAGAAAACCCTAGACAATAAGATAATCTTAATTTCTTATAATCTTTCAGTCCTCTTGAAGTAGGGCTTTATTAATATATATTGACAACTTAAGGAATTTAAGCTAACATTTCTTGGAGTATTGAAAATTGTTGGTTCTCTGAAACTCTATTTCCGAAGAAGGTTTATGGAGTGTCTTTAATGAGCCGACAGTGCAGCTAGGTGTTCCGTGTACGTGTTACAGTGTCACACAGCAGCCTCCCCAGAGCTGATTGTGGTGCAGGCTCTGTTGCAGGTGAGGAGGGAAGTCATCTGCTCTAGGGTGTGAAATGAATGAAGTGGCAGAGCCAGGGTGTGAACCTAAGTGTCTGGTTTGTCTTCCTGGACTCTTGCCCTTGTCTGCTTTTCCACAGGGGCGCACCTGGAGGCTTTCTGAACTATGTGCTAGAATGACCTTTAAAGTTCACTGGGTCATTTCTGTCAAATTGGAATGCAGTCATTTAGCATAACCAACAACTTTGAGATCCAAATGTTCAGTTCATCTCCTATTACCGTCTAATATGTGCTTACAGTATGCCATTCACTATCTAGGTCAGTGAGTAACATTTGGCCTTGCCTTGAGCGTTGTTTATGGAATAAGATGGGAAAGGAACAGATGGCCACGCTTATTAGCAGAAAAAGAGAAGTAATCACTTGCAGAGGGTTGTGGAGAAAGGAGGCGAAGAAGAGACTTGATGTAGCCATTAGGTATGGCATTATCAGGCTAGGGACAAGCTATGAAGTCCCGTTACCCCGGAAGGGGAAGACTCAGCTCAGTAGTTAGCAGTGTGAGAGTGTCATCTATAAGGAGCTTCCTCTCTAGGGAAGCAACTACACACCCCTAATACAAGGTAGACAGTGATGGTGTCTTTTGCTGTGGAGATACACAGTGTGCAACTTAGACGCCTTCAGGGAAGACTATTTCCAGTCATTAGTCAATCTTACGTTAAGAATAGTGATTCTGTATTTTAGCTTATGGAGGACTTGCCCAAGAAGAGAAAATTTTTCTAGAATAGCATAATCATTAAGGAAACTAGATTGTTCAGTGTCTCTTTTTCCTAAGTCAGTAAAGACTTACTAGTCTATGTTTGTAAATATTGTACCAGAAGGCTGTTCCAAAGAATGTTAAAGACTTGGAAAGAAGCTAGTTTTGTACATTTGCTAATAAATCTTTTGTTTCTACATTATGTTTCAGAGTTTTTGCCTTTTTAATTTTGTAGACACGTCTACTTGGAATGTTCTGTTACTTGCAGTTACTGGACAAACCACCAGGTGATGCTAAGAGACTTCATACTGTGGAAGATCAACAGCGAAACTGCCTTTTCTTACCGGCCAGCTCCTTAAAAATAAGCCAACTGACAGTAATGGCCAGAAGCTGGCATCAGTTCAAGTGAAGGGTTGATATAGAAACTAAAGGTTCCTGTCCAACCAATACATGCTGTTTCCCAGCTGAATGTTGGAAAGAAGTCAGCTAACAGTCCATTTTAAGTTGAATCTATTCTCTTCATTCCATAGGGTTTTAATGTTTCATCCTCCAGGTGTGCAGATTATTCTGGGCATGTAGCTTAGTTAAGAACATTAGAGGAAATGCATTTTTCAGTGGAGTTTAGAGCAGTTCTTGGTGTTTTTGCACCTGCTACCCTTTTGTGAGTGGAGTTAGACTTGTCATAAATGAGTTTTTAACAAGATACAAATTTAAAGTACTATTGATAGTCTTTTTTTTTTTTTTTTAAGTCTGTTAAAACAGTTGATGTGGAAGGAAAGTTTCAGATGGGTCTTGTACGCCTGTTCCTGGCCATTTTCTTTCCACTTCCTCCAGTGTCTGTATTGAACAGGAATTAATGTCATCAAGACCCTTCCGCACCTCCCTCTTGGACCTTTAAAACCCCAAACCCCCACCCTAGAAGACTGGACCTTCTGTCCCCTTGTGACCCTGGAACCTGCTTCTGCCATCACTACTAATTCGAACTGCCTTGTCCTTCTGGATCATTGTTAAAGGTTCTTCTCGGCCTGTCACTCGGGCATGGTGCTGCTTAGGGTTCCATTTCTGACCCATTGCTTTTCTTGCTGTATGTATTGTCAGAATGCAGTTTCAGCCCAGAACTGCAGGGGCCTGTGTGTATGTTAAGTATAGATATGTTAACTGGTAGGTCTGTGAGTGTAAGTAGACTACTTATTGGTGTCATATGGGTGCCCCTTATCAGCACCTCTAAAAAGTAAACTCACTATCTCATCACAGCACAAAACAAAAAATAACCCACTCATCCTGTTGTGTTTCTTCTCTGGGTAGAAGGCACCATTACTCCAGCTGGAGATGTTCTGGTATCAGCTGCTCTCTGTTGTCATCGGCCCCTGGCTGCCTCAGGGTTCCTCCAGTCCTTAGATTGGACTGAGCATCCCTTCCACTGACCTCCTTTCAGCTTCACCTGTCTTGTGATGTCCTTCTTCACTGTCTGAAAGCTCTCCTGCAGCAGGGCCACCTCTTAGTCATCTCTGTGCCCCCAGGAGCTGGTGCCTAGGCAGGGCTCTGCAAATGACAGCATGTTGTTTCATAGAGGTCCTGGTGTTAGGAAGACAGTTGATTTTGAGTCTTGCAGTTCTATAAAAACTTAATAGGTTCTAGATGTAAAAATACTATGGCAAAGATTTACAGGTATCATTCTGGGTGTTCATTTGGGACTAATGCTTATTTGAAAATGAAATTTTTTTGTTATGTTTATATCAAATAACTCTGTGGCACATTGGAAATTATGGGCTGTTGGGATAATCAGACTCAAAGACATGTAAAGAATCCATTGTAAGAAGAAGATCTTAAACCTGTGGAGAAAAGTTAGTATCTGAAGACTTAAGAGTAAAAGGATTTTAAAATGGAACCCTTTGCCTACTGAGAAGAAAGAGCTGAGCCTCTAGAGTCAGGTAGACCCGGGTTCACATGTCAGTTCAGTTATATGACCTATACCAATTACCTGTCCCTTTGGACTTCATGATACTGGTATCTGTTTGACAGCGTTGTTAGGATGATTATGAGTAATGTAGATAAAGCTCCTAGCTCAGTGTCTGCCACAGGACAAGTACTGTCTGTGCTAGGTGTTGTCACATGGAGGCCTGTGAGTTCAGTGCTGTAACTGGTCTTTTACTCATTGAAGGCCCAGTACTGTTCCCTGTAGTAAGAGGTGAGAAGAGTTTTTATAAACTTAGTCTAATTGAACAGATTACATTGGGTTCTCTTGCAGAGGCGGATTAAGGTCAGTTGAGGCCCAGGGCACAGGAGAAAATATTGGACCCCTTGAAAAGAAATGAGAGGGAAAATAAAAATACATGTAAACCATATTTTTAAATAAATAAAAAACATGTACTATTAATGTTTTATTTCCAATAAAATTTTAATATATGTATTGCACATAGGAAACCAAACTTGATGTCATTAGAAAAAAAAGTAAAGTTGGGGTTTTACAGGGCCCTTCAGAAGTCAGGGCCCAGGGCGCGCGCCTGGTGCACCCGCCATTAAATCTGCCTCTGTTCTCTTGAGCCTGTAATGTTTTACTTTTTATAAAGGAAAATTATTCCCTGTACTGCCTCAAGTAGAGGAAAGAAGGCATTTACTCTGACAGGAAGGAGTGAGTGTGTTGACATTAGAATTTTGCAAATTAATTCCTTCATTTAATGCTTAAGTCTGGGACCTGCTGGTCCAGCCGTGCTTTAGAGAAGGTTTCCTTTGTTTGAGTGATGTCTTGGATGGATGCCACCATCAACGTGTGCTCCCCGAGTGTTCCTTCCTAACACACAATTCAAAGTAAAGGGAGGCTGTTTGACCACACACAGACCATGCATTTCAGGTGCTAGCTGTGCAACTTTGCTTCTGTGTAATCACAGGCAACTAGCGAACCTTTCTGAGCCTCAGTTTCCTTACTGGTGAAAGGAGGATAATGGTGGTACTACTGGATTACTATAGATTAAATATAGCCAATTAACATATGTAAATTTTAAAGTACTTACTAAATGTAGTTGTCCATAAGTTGTAGCTGTCACTGTTACAAGTTACACAATAGGACATTTCTGAAAATCTTTAAAGCATTTATTTTTAAATCATTGAAGCATTGTATAAAGGTCTTATGACTATAAAGAAGCGTGACGTCCAAGGGCAAAATCCGAGGGGAAGAAGCTTGTTTCTAAATAGAATAAAGAAATTCTAGTGTATAAAACTGTTCCTAAACCCAATTTCTGATGAAAAATATAATTTAGTAGGAGATAGTGGTCCCAAAAAGGAGCATCGTCACCCACTGAACAGTCATTGAGCACCCACTTCTGTTTTGTGTACTGAAGTGGTTGCTGGGGATTCAGACGTGAATGAGAGACAGGCTTTGCATGTTAACACCTTTATAGCAAGGGTCTCCTGGACTATGCTATTACTGAGGCATTCCTCGCTGTCTGTGTTCAAGAAGAAAAACCTGTATCTTTTAAATCTATTCTCTTACACTGACATTGGTTTTTAAGCTTTTTCTGTTTCTTATTCATGTTCCCTAGTTATATTCCCACAAGAGGACAAATGAATATTGGTGCTTGGGGGCAATACTTTTTAAAAAATTTCGGTCTTTGCTCTGGCCAGGTAGCTAGGTTGGAGTGTCATCCCCTACACCAAAAAGTTGTGGGTTTGATTCTTGGTCAGACCACCTATCTAGGTTGCGGGTTCAATCCCTGGTCTGAGCATGTAGAGGAGGCAACCTATTGATGTTTCTCATTGATGCCCCCCCCCCCATTTCCTCTTTCTCTGGAATCAGTGAAAACACATCCTCAGGTGAGGATTAAAAAATTTAATCAGTAAGTAAGGTACATGATGTTGAATGGAATGAAGTGTTAATGTTGTATGCTTTTTCTGTGGAGATGTGCTTTATTGGCGGGGTTTTGAACACTGCCCCAGAATAGAGCGTAAAAATTTACTTCAGTGTTATTCACTAGATATCATTAACTTCTTAAATATGTTTCTTTACTCTTTCAGAGTTACTGGAGAATGTAACCCTAATACATAAACCGGTATCATTGCAACCCCGTGGACTGATCAATAAAGGAAACTGGTGCTACATTAATGCTGTATCCTTAGATGCTGTCCCCAAGGCTGAAAATTTTTTTCTCTTCCTCGGGTACATTTGACTTAGTTCAGCATTCTTGGGCCATCTACCCTAAATTTTGAATACAGAATCTTGGTTCCTTACTTAGTCTGCCTACCTTGCTTATAAACAGTATTATTCCCGACCGCCTCTATCCCCCACCAAAAAAAGATATGTTGACCTGGTAATGATAGAATTGGGCAAGTTTTAGTCTCAGTAGAGTGGTCCCAAATAATAGGGCAGAATAACCATTTACAACTGGAAATTTTGTTTTCATTGATTTGATTATCTTGATTGAATCATGTTCTTGGAGGTAAACTGCTGAATGCAGAGTAAACCCTCATGGGGATATCAAAAGGCAGTCACTCCCATGAGTATTTGGTTTATTCCCTTTTGTGTTTACATACCTGAGTTGTTCAGTGTCCTTGGCTTATTTCCTTTTATATGCTCTTGCGCTTGATGTGCCTTTTGGGAATTTGGCGTGTCTGTTTGATTTCCTTTACACTTCCTTACTGCCAATGTTTAGACATTGCAAGCACTGGTTGCTTGCCCTCCGATGTATCACCTGATGAAGTTCATTCCTCTGTATTCAAAAGTGCAAAGACCTTGTACATCAACACCCATGATAGACAGCTTGTAAGTAAGGTGCTTACAAATGTGTTGAGGGAGTGGGTTTTTCCCCTCTGGTAATTAGAATTCATATAGTTTAGCAAAATCCTTGATTTCCTGCAAATGAGTCCTATAATTCTATTTTTTAAAATTCAGTATTTATGATTTTGTATGGAAGTTAACCAAAAATGGAATCGAAGCATTATCTGTTTTCTTTAGATTCAGTGAATTAAATTTTAGTGTTTACCAGTTTATCACTTACAGTTTACCAAAAACTTATATAGAAAAGATTTAGGAACTAACTAGCTATTATAGTATAAGTTGCCTAAAATTTGCCGTCTTCATACTAATTAATATTTTACTTAGCCATCAAGGCTTTTTAGTAAAAGCATGTCTTAAAACAATGCACTACCAAACATCTTTTCTCCCATGTTTAGTGTTCGGCTAATGAATGAGTTTACTAATATGCCAGTACCTCCAAAACCCAGACAAGGTGAGTAGAAGTGAGGTTTTCTGATGTCATTACATATTGGGAGTTGGGAAGTCAGGTGACTGAATTTGATAAATTCAGTCTTATTGGAAAGAAAAGTTTTTTTAAATGTAGGTTACTATACCTATGCTATTTTCAGCATTGGGTGTGTATGGGAGGGAGTTTGGGTGATTTTGCTTTTTGTGATTTTTAGATGTCCTTTTTGTTAGGAAAATCTGAGTCCTCTTTCCATTGCAGCTCTTGGAGATAAAATCGTGAGGGATATCCGGCCTGGAGCTGCCTTTGAACCCACATATATTTATAGACTCCTGACAGTCATCAAGTCGAGCCTGTCTGAAAAGGTTTGCGACTCCTATTGTAGCCAGTATAAAGTGTTGCCATTTACTCCATTTTGTGCCTTAACTGTTGCTTATTCAGTGCTTGCTTTCTGCTTTAAGTGCTGTGATTGGTGGGTGTGTTCAGTCGATTTAGGCTTGTTAGAAACACTGTTGCTTGGATGAATTTAAAAAGGATGATGGTAATCTTCTTAATCAGAGCCAACTCCCATATCATTTACTGTGCACCAAGTACTGTTGTAAATTTTTTTATGTATTAACTTACTTAACCCTGCGTAAAGTATGATTATTCTCTCCTTGTTACATTTGTGAAAAGTGAAGTCCTTGTTCAAGGTCACATAGCTAATAAACGGTAGAGCATGTCCTTAGAGTCTGGTCCTTAACCGCTACACTGTACTGCCCTGGAGGCAGAGTGGGGTGATTGGGCCTGAAGTAGTGGCAGCATTCAGGAGGGTGGCTGTTGTCATCACATTCACGTGCTTTAGCAGCTCCTCGGTCCTTGAGCCAAAGGAGGCGCCTGGGGCCGATATTCTCACAGCTGCCAGTGTGAATGAGAACCCCGGGTTGTGCAGCAAGGTGTCCTAGACAACCAGTGCTTGTTCTTCTATTTCATTTAACGGAAAAAAAAACAACTTTGAAATAACTTTATTCATATAAAGATAGTGTGTATTTATTGTAGAAAATTTCAGAAATACAGAAAAGCATAATAAAAGTCCTTACTAGTTCTGTCACTTAAAGATAAGTGTTTAATCTGCCCCCTCTTTTTTCCATCCTCTCCTTCCCCCAACCTCAGCTGTCCAGACTCAACATGTTTTTGGGGGAAACACTTTATTTGAAAATGTGTTGACAATTTAAGAGGCAGCATAGTTTGAATATGCAGGTATTATATTCCTGGAAGGTCTTAGATAGTAATTGCTTAAAATTAATATGATTGTGTTTGACCTTTTCAGGGTCGACAAGAAGATGCTGAGGAATACTTAGGCTTTATTCTAAATGGACTTCATGAGGAAATGTTGAACCTAAAGAAACTTCTCTCATCAAATAATGAAAGTAGGTTATGCTGTGTTTGCTACAAAAATGTATGAGAACATTTCCTTAAGAATTATTTTAAAATAAATATTATATGCTCATATATTATAAGTTGCTTCTCCACCCCCCCACCCTTTCATTTGCCCTTCATAATCACTTACTCATTAGGATAACTAGTTATTTTTACATTGCACATTGTATATCATTGAGAATGTTATATTTGGAGAAACCTGAATTCATCCAGCCTCTGCTTTGTTCCTTCAACTTTTAATTAAGAAAATGATCAAACCAAAAAAATAGTTTAGTGAATACCTGTACAACTGTTAACATGGTGTCATTCCCTTTACATATGCAAAAGCGTATGTATGTGTTTTTCCTGAGTGATTCAAAATCAGGTTGCAGATAGCAGTTTAATTCACCCCTAAGTGCTAAAGCATCCATCTCCGGAGAATAAGAGAATTCTTCTCCATGACTAGCATCCTTATCACATTGAGAAAAGTAACCATAACTGTACAATAATAGCTACTGTTCAGCCCATCTTCAGGTTTTTCCAGTTGTCCCAAGAATGTCTTGTAGAGCAGATATGCCAGCAGGGGCTCAGCAGCCACACGCATTGTGTTTGTTCTTGATGTAGAACACACCCTGATTTCGTTTTAAAACTGTAAGTGACCCATCTGTGTAGGTTACGCATGTAGAACTTTCTTTTTTATTTTAATTTTTTTACTGTACTTGTTGTAACCTAAGCAGATTGTCTATTTTTCAGAACTGACTATTTCCAATGGACCCAAAAGCCACTCAGTGAACGAGGAAGAGCAGGAAGAACCAGGTGAAGGAAGTGAGGACGAATGGGAGCAAGTGGGCCCCAGAAATAAGACTTCAGTCACTCGCCAAGCGGACTTTGTTCAGACCCCAATCACTGGCATTTTCGGTGGACATATCAGGTTTATACTTTTCTAGAATAATTTAGTATTTGCCTTTTTTAGGATTTTAAGATTTTGTTAAAGGAGAAAGTTATAAGACTTGTCCTAAGAAATTTTGCCTTGATGGTTTACCTTTACACCTCTATACCCTCTCTCTTCTTGGACTTGTAGTCCATCTCTTGCCAGTCCACAGGGCTCTCACACCACCCATCGCGGCCTTTCTGCAGAGGGTGCTGTCCGTAAGGGCCTGGATGCCACCGGGAGCTCTTCACTCCCCTCCATCAACATTGACATTCACAGCTAAGTAGGAAGGGAAAGACAAGTTAATCAAAATACATGTTTTGTTACAAGAAGAAATTCATGTAACTGTTTGGAGGGATTTTTAGGCACTGGGACCAAGCCAGTTGGAAAGTTAGGGAATGTAGGGGAGAGAACTTTTACACAAAGGAGGTCATGTGACCTAGGCCGGAGTACCTGGCACCTCCTCTACCTCAGTTCCCTTAAACCAGGTGCTTTTTGTGCATTATCACAGTTTATTTATTTACATTAGAGCCATTCGGTGTCACCAGGATGCAGAATTCACTAAGACTCATGCCCTCTCCAGGGAGGTTTACTCCCCCGGTGTGAAAGGACCTCAGTACAGCACAGTTTCTCTCTGAACACCTCTCAGTACAACATACCAGGGTGGTAGTTCAGTGGACTCTTAACCTTTTGTTGTCCCAAATGCTGTATATCCACAAGAACTAACACCCTATCAGGGCATCGAGGGTTAGTTCAATCCCTCCCTGCTCTCAGACTGAGTTCCTTTCAGCAGGCTAATGGAAACCCCAGGAAATCTGCACCAACTCCCTCATAAGCTAATAAGTGATGCTGTAAGACTGGATGTAGAAGCCAGTCATGTCACCATGTGACCCTGAACAAGTCATTTTTGTGCCCTTCATTGTGAATTACTCCCAGGGCCCCTTTCTATTCTGGAGTCTCCATGTCAGCCCGTGGTCCCTTGTGCTCTGGGAACGTCCAGCCTCCGGTCGCTGCTGCTGTGACTTGTTTTGGCTGGGTGTGGCCCCTTGGGTTGGGCTATACTAGGAGAAGGAAGTAGCGAGAGGAGACCTAAGAGCTCTGAGCCCTCCTTAGACCAGCAGCCTGATACTAGCGGTCCGGGGCACTAGGGATGGGAGGGGGTGATGAGGGAACAGAAAAAGTGGATGCAATGAGAGCACCATGTCTTTGCCCAGGTGTAGTATCAGGCCACTGATGGCCAGCATATCCAAAGGTCCCAAATTTGTACAAGATTGACCAGTGGGAAAAGCCAGAATCCACTTTGGGACCTTTCTAACTTGACCCGAATGGCTCTGCCATGGTCCCTGGTCTCCTCAGCCTCTGTGGGCCCTTTTTTGTTGAAGTTGGTTGTTGATGTGTGTGTCTGAAAAGTGGTAAAGAAGAAATAAGATTGCTTCTTATCATTTAGGAACCACTCTTCTCTGTGCAGCAGCGATCATTTAGTATGACTCTATTCAGACCAGTTGGAAGGTTTTCTTCTAAAATTCCCCCTCTGCTGGTGGCTTTTCAGTTTCCCCAGAAAAACCAGAACCTTTCTCCACCTTTTTCCCCTGGGGCACTTTTGATAAAATCAGGCCCTTTGAGCCCTGTGGACCACTTCTTGATTTCTTTACCAGCTTTAATTAGTGGTTTTCCCGCTATTTCTCTTTAGAACCAAGGGAGTGGCTATCACTCTCAAGTCTTAAAAGGAGTATGGAGATCCTTCCCAAGGTAGTGTTGGGAAAACAGCGTATGAAAATTAAACCCTCAGCAGAAAAGCTTTTAGCTTGCTCTTCATACATCTGCTCTAAAATGTCTAAATATCTAGACACACCCGTTTTATTCCATTTATAAACTAGGTCACTCAGGCTGCAGAAATAGAATCCCTTGTTGAACTCTTGGAATGTTTCCTTACTGAGGCTAAGTGAGAGATGGGCCGAACACACAATTTCTACTCAGAAAAACTTAGAAAAAGAAAAATGAAATGAAAACCCAGCTAAGAAAACAAGGTTGAATTGGCAGCCTTCTTCTTGAGGGAGGTAGCCCTGTTTCCTGGAATGTTAACTTGTTTTTTATTATATGCACCCTACTCCTCTTCTTTGTAAGTCATTTTTATAGGGGAAAATGCCATTAAAAATATTCTGTTTACCTTGAGGTTTCCTCTGTTTTATTAGAGCAGGCTATGATACCTTGAGAAAATGAAAAGTGTCAGCATTTTGAGGCCATGGCAAGATAGTCACATTTATTAACTGGCCCATTAAATGTGGAGTGGAGGTGAAGGAATTTGAAGGTGAAATATGTTTTCTTCAGAGTACTGGGACTGGGGAAACTATCAACTGCTGTACTTTGTTGCTAGAAATACTTAGGAGGTGGCATTCGGCAGAATTATTTTTAAATTCAGTGTATTTTTGGCTTTTCTGTTCCCTCTGGTCTTCTGAAAGTGATATTGAATAATCTTATTTTCAGTGTTTATTCCTCTTCTCTTGTTGGATAATCTTAAGAGAAAGTGGGAAGGAGTGGTCTCTTAAATTTTTTGTTTTTGTTTTCAATTCTTAGGTCTGTGGTTTACCAGCAGAGTTCAAAAGAATCTGCCACTTTGCAGCCATTTTTCACATTGCAGTTGGACATCCAGTCTGACAAGATACGTACAGTCCAGGATGCACTGGAAAGCTTGGTGGCAAGAGAATCTGTCCAAGGTTATACCACAAAGACCAAACAAGAGGTATGTTTACGGCTGATCTCGAAGCCTTCTGTTGAGGCACTGTGGTGTGGTAGAGAGAATACAGAATTAGGAATGAGGACAAGTGGATTTGAGTTCTGCCTCTTAAATCAGTTGCTTAAAATTTTTTGCACTACAAGTTTCCACAGTTTTTGGTGAAATGGTTGAAACAGATGATCCTAACAATCCCCATTAGCTCTGAATCATGTAGCACAACAAGGTAATTGTCTTGCAGATTATTTATCCTGGTCTGCATTTAATTTTCCAGCAATCTAATGTCAATAGTGCAAATTCAGTACTACCCCTATTAGAGTCTGAATACCTTATTTATACTCCAGATATCACAGAGCACAATTTCATGAGATTAGCTAGGACATAAAAGAGATTTGTAGCACATTTGTTTTTGCATTTGATTATAGATCTTCAAGGATATTGAAATATCAGAAGTAATTGTTGTGATGTCTGTTTTTCTTTGATTTGATCTGAAAAAGATTAAAGTCCATCTACAGGAGTCAAGAAGCAGATTATAGCTTAGGGAGATGTGCGTGTCAGCTTAGTCGTGTCAGCTTAGTCGGGAGAAATGGATAAGATTCTGCTCTTCAAGACCTTATTAGTCCCTAGCTGTCCAGTGTGCCCATGTATGCCCATTTCTGACTGCAGTGGAAAATGTTTTCTCCATTATATATCTTAAGTTGTGGCAGTGAATTCATAACTGTGTGGGGGAGATGAGTGCAGGCTAGTTATGGGCAGTGCTGTTTTGACTGTGAAGCTTGATTTAAATAATATGAGAAGGACCAAAAAAACCCCAGAATCACCTGGAGGGTGGGCCCCTTGTAGCACAAGCTTCCCCCGCTACGGAGTGTTCTAGGAACCCATTTGGATTAGTGTTATCAGTTGTTATTGTGAGAGGCTGTGTTTGGCCTCAGGGAATTTTTTTTTTAAGATTCTTTCAACGGATTTGCTATTCCATGACAGCTGATTTATAGCACACCTGACCACACTGCGCTGAATGTTCAGCAGTTTTTGACCAAAAACAGCATGACCGCCATGCCCCACCCTCCCTATTCACCCAGTCTTGCCTTGAGCAACTTATTTTTTCTTTCCCTGTATGAAAAAAGTCCTCAAAGGGTAACATTTTGCCAATGTGGAAAAGGTGAAACAACAACAACAAAAAAATGGCAGAGACACTAAAAGGCATCAAAATTGGTAAGTTCAAGAACTATTTTGAGCAGTGGGGAAAAGTCTTGATCGGTGTATTGCATCAAATTGAGAGTACTTTGAAGGTGATTGAAGTTTAAACATGTAAGGATAAATACACAATTTTTTATAAATAAATTCTGGTGTTTTTTTGGGTCCCTCCTTGTAGTGCATAGTGGCTGCAAGGTGAAGAAAGACATCCCAGTGTAGCAAACCTGTCAGCTCCTTGAATGGCTGAGGTGGGCGGAGCCCTGAGTGAACAGCAGAAGCCGGAGATGTTCCTCAGGGTCTTCACTTCATCTGGGGTTTCCTACTTTGCTCTGGTCAAGCCATCCTGTTTGGGGATTTGCAGAAGTCATGCCTAATCTTCCACCATATTTTCTGATTGCTTTTCATGGCCGGTTTTGTTTAAAATATAAAAGTGGTAGGGGCAGTTACAGAAATTTGGCAGTTGGCTTTGTGAGTAAGCTAAGATTCTGGTGGTGGAACTTGAAGAGAAAGATAGTTGATACCTGTTTCAGGGAGGTTGGATGTGTGGCAAGGTTGTGAATGCAGCTGTCGGGACTGTCCACTTGGCTTGTTCAGTGGCAGCTGTGACTCCAGAGGTGGACTTGCTGTCTTGGCCACCGTGCCACTCTCCCTACTGTCTTCTCTGAGCCAACTGTGCAGGTCTGCCTACTCGTCCTGCTGCCACGGCTTTCCCAGGTAACCGGAGTAGCCCTCTGTCATGCCTCTGTTATCCTCTCTTTTGCTTCTGCTGCACTTAAACTTGGGAGTTTGAGGAGGGGGTAGAGTGGGAGATGTGGGCTGAAGTAGAGGCCGATGTTGACCTGTCATCAGAGAGTGTAAGGAAAGAGGATTTGCCTTAGATAGCAGAGTTAGAGGAAGGGTGCAAGGAAGGAGCCGCCTCACTGTGGAGTCCTGATTGTGAAAAAGAACAGTGCTAACTGTTCTAGCTCTGTGACTGTGGTGATATGTGGTATCAGATAAGAGTGAGCACACTCAAGAAAACAGATGTGTAAGGAAAGGAACATTTTGGACAGCTTGTGATATCCGTAAAGAGCAAATAACACGTTTTCTGGAGTGTGGTGTTTTTTTAAAATTTATGTTTAAAAATACTGACTTTAATTTTATTACATTCTTAGGACAAATGTCTTTTTTTCTGTGGGAACACAGGATGGCGGTCCATGGGAAAATATGATTATACAAAATATTGACTTTATAGGAAAGGTCTGCTTTTGTTGAATGATAAGAAAGTGTGCCCCAGTTTGTCTGGAAACCCAAAATGCATTTAAGAATTTCAGATTAGCCACCTAGAGAACTGCTTGAAGTTTAAGGTCAGAATCATAGGTCACTACACTGAGAAGCATCCCAGAGATACTTTAGTGCAGCTCTCTCGATTCACAGACGAGGAAACTGGAGTCATCACCCCTGGTTTTAACTGTCGAGCGGTAGTCACACTTTTCATCATTCACGAATTCTTGTTAGATACAGAGACACTAGAAACAAAGACACGGGTATACAGAGAGGTAAAAGGTGGTTTTCATACCTGGGATCTTAGTCTAGGTGGGCAGATAGACAATGGAGGGGTTTGTAAACTTAAAAAACCCAAGAAGTGATAACCACTGAGTTTGCTTTCCAAAAGCCTGGCCCTTAAGCTGCCTTCAGTCATGTACACAGTACAGTTCTCCAAAAGCTTTTTCTACGTCCTGCTATCTTTTAAATTGTTACTTTAACAAATATTTCTACCCAAAGTATTCTCTATATAAATACAAGAAACATCAAAGAGTTTATAAGTGCAGAGAACATTAAAGGAATTAAGCATTGTTTGTGAAGTTGTATGTTAATAAAAAACATTCATTAGACCTGTGGAAATACATATAAATTACATTTTAATAAAAAATTGATTAGACTTGTGAAAGGGCATATCAAATTAATTGTTAGAATAAGTTTTAGGGCTAATTAAAACATTAATTCAAGAAACACATTGGCCTCAGTTTGATCAATACTATAAGAGTTATTAAAAAATGAACTAATGAATACATAACTCACGGTGTTACTCAGCTTCTTTATAGCTACACCACTGGGTCAGTAGCACCACAGAGCAGAGGTTCTTAACGTGTTTGCAGGCGGGCTCAGGGCCCAAGGGATCCTCTGCAGTTGTGTTTACAGGAATATAGGCCTTTTTCTGGGAGAACGTCAGTAGCTTTCTAAGGTTTTCCAAGGGCCTCCCGGCCCCGATGAGGGTGAGAGGCACTGTCACGTCCTGTTAGGGGTCAGCTCTCAGAGGAGGTCTGAGTGGGAGGTGGCAGTGGCTGTGCTGCCTGGAGTAAGGTGCCAGTGTGTCCTGTTGTGCTTTGTGTGTCAGGTGGAGATCAGTCGAAGAGTGACTCTGGAAAAACTCCCTCCTGTCCTCGTGCTGCACCTGAAACGATTTGTTTATGAGAAGACTGGTGGGTGTCAGAAGCTTATCAAAAATATTGAATATCCTGTGGACTTGGAAATTAGTAAAGGTAATAAATATATAAAGGGAAAGCGTTTAGGGTGATAGTACACCTGGAAAGCATGAGCTTGACACATTAGCATGTCTATAGAATGTCAGGATGAATTTTTCATGACTTTTTTGTTGTAAATTTCTTGACTCTTAATAGACCTATTATATTAACATTCTCATTAAATTGGCTTTTTAAAAATGAAGACAAATCATAAAATTTTACGAGATTAGAAAAAATTGGTTTTCTCCATTACAATGAGTATCATTTTTCTACAAACAATTAATAGATTAATGGTACAAAACAATTTTTCTTATACTGCATATTAACAACTGTGTGGACCAGCCTGGTTAAATGGACTTTTTTTAGTGAGTTGAGATGGTCACTGGGGGTTCGTCTGACCTGGTTGTAGTCATATGCATGTTAGATTTGTGGCATCTGTCAGACACAAGTCTCCATCAGGCAGCCTGGGCTCAGCAGCGTAAGCACATTCTGGCCAAAGCACCGCGTTCATGTTGTCTTGCTAAAAGTACAGCTTGAAGAAAGCTTTCCTTGAAAGCTTTGGAATTTGTGAAAAAATGTGTTGTGCGATACTGAAGCTTGAAACAAGTTAGGTGATTTTCAAAATATCAGGGTGTCTGGAAACAGGAAAAGGGATGTGGGATAGTGTCTCTGGGCCTTGTAGAGGCCCTGGGTCCCTGTCATCCTACGCTTCTCCCTGCCCTCCCCACAGCATGGTACCTGCTCCTTACCTTCTGGGCCACATGCCTTAGGAACTGGTGGGTGGCAGCCTTACGCTTATGGTTGGCTTCTCCTACACCCCAGGCATGTTCCACTTCTGCGCAGGGTTCACATGCAGGCTCTTCAGCCCTGTTCCCAGGAGTCACTACCTTTGGTTGATAGGTTGGACTCCTGTGCCAGTTTATGGTCCTTCCCTCCCTCACACACTGAACTGCTTCCTTCACAGGCAGCATGTTTTCCTGATCCCATTTCAGGGCCAGAACAAGGAAGAAACTCCAGCTGAGAATCATATACTGGGTTGTCTCTGCCATTTGCATGGCTTCCAGAAAACAGCTTGCAAACAGTCAAACAGCATCCTTTGACCCACTCTTGCATCTTCCCTCATCCCTAAGTTAACCATGTAGATGGACCAACTTGAGTGGTTTCTACACTGATTTTATTTGCATAGCTTCTTTTGTTACATGCATTTTGTATATGTGAGTGTCACAACTTAGTTTTACTGTCTTCATTATAAGTATTTTTATATCAGCTGCCACCTCGAATGCCTTCTAGGAAGAGAAACGACAGAGGTGGGGAGTAGGAAAGGAGCCAGTGATCTCCAGATGAACTCTATAGGCATCTGAGCGGTGCTTCTGCAAAGGGGAACTGTGTGCATTGAGGACCAGCTGGTAGACCAGTACCTTGGTGGAGAAATCATTTCTCTGCTGCATAATAGAAGTTTTGTGGTCTGACTCACATGTGAAACATTTTAATTCTTAGGTTTTCCAGGACTGTTTTTTTGTGTTTAGGTGGGGAACTCCCCCCCCCCCGCCCCCGACCCCATTTTTTCCAGAACATCTGCTTTTAAAGGGTTCCTAGCATGAGCTCAATAGGTTCAGTATATTGCTCATATTTCTTTAATAGATTGGCTGCTGGTTATGTCTGCTACCACGCCGCACAGCTAATTTCCTCATGGGTCATTTTTTATGCAGATAAAGGGATGGAGTTTTGTTACGTTTTGTGGTCCTCCAGGTGATTTCTATGAGCGGACACTTGTTACCCTTTTGCTTCTGTGATTCTGAGCTTTTCTGTTAATGCTTTTATAGATTGGAACTGTTGATATTTTGTTTTTCAGAACTGCTTTCTCCAGGAGTTAAAAATAAGAGTTTTAAATGTCACAGAACCTATAGACTGTTTGCAGGTAAGTAAATTTGTACAGTTTCCTTATTAAAGCAAAAATAAAAGAGTTTCTACCCAGGCACAACTTTGCCATGTTACCACCGAACATACATAATAGATTTATCTGTGGACTTTTTAAGCAAGGAAATCATTTGAAAAATGTGTGTTTTAGCTGAAATTCGGTGTTTGGAATGTGACAGACTATCCCTTTCAGCTGTAAACTGAACCCAACATAAGACCGTATTTGACATGCTCGTTCCTGTCCCTGAGATAGAGGACCAGGGCTGGGTTGCCAGGCTGGCAATATGAGGACATGATCTTTTCCTACTGCGGTTTTGGTACCTGTGGTAGCTGGTACTAGGAGTGGCCATGGCATGGAGCCATCCAACTAGGCTAGGAGTCCCCAACTGGCACTCCACCATACCATCTTCCGTCTGGCACCGCCAGGTGTGCCTGAGAAGGTGGCCCAAACTCACACACCCCTCAGTCAGCCACAGGAACCCCCCATAGTGGGTGGAAGGGCACTGGCATAGCCCTGTCCCAGAACCAGTGGCCCTAAAACCCCTCATCTCCTGGCCTAGAGCTTCCCGCAGTACCAGCTTATCTTCTAGGCCTTTCTTCTAGTCTTTCTTTTGTATGTAGCCTAAGACTCTTATGCCCTGGAGGCTTTATATCTCTTTTAATAGTTGTTGTTTGCAACAATTGTGTTTGCTTTTCTGGCTGTTTTCATTAGAATTTTCTAGCTTCTCTGTTATTCCTTTTGTGTTGCATTTGGTGAGACTGGTTGTAATTTAAAATGACACTACCGGACCTTCACACATGTACTAACCTTTCTGTTAGATACCTTTTATGTAACTCATTTATTCATTACAACTGCCTTGAAAGGTAAGTGGTGGTATCCCCATTTTATAAAGGAATAAGCTGAAACTTTTGCCTAAGAGGGTCATTCACCATTGTGACCTGCTGAGCAGGGCTTTAAACTCCTCTGTGCTCCGCCCGCTCCCAGGGTTTTAGGACATTGAATTGGCCCTGGGTCAGTGGTGAGGCCCTGTGCCATGTTAGCGGGTGATTGGCCCAGGTGGCTCTTTCTCCCCACCAGGCACTTTTCCCTTCGACTTTCCCTTATACCACAAAGCAGCTTATCATGGCCCCTCCCCAGCCTGCTGGGGCCCAGACAAGGTGGCAGTGGGCGCCTTGCTCTCATGGGTGTCTCCATCTTTGCCCTGCCCTGCCTCAGCATGGAGGCTCTGAGGCCTCAGTTGGCTCTCCGGCTCCGCAGCCTGCCTCTGCAGCCAGAGGGGTCCCTGGGGCCCAGCCTGGCCCTCTGGGGCTTAGCACCAAGGTCCCAATGGATGATGAAGTGTTTCTTTGCCATCTGTCTGCAAGCTCTCTCCCCTGGTGCCCCGCAGGGGAAGGCTGATGGTCAAGGCCAAGGTTTAGGAATTCCTTGTCTCCTGGTCAAGGGGCCCCAGTGAGAGTGCACGCGCTGCCCACCCACCGTGGCCCAGGATTCGCCCCTGTGTCCTCTTGCCTACACTCCTGAACCCTCATCTTGAATCTTCTAATCTCAGAAATAAGGGCACTGAAATAGTTAGAATTTTCAGTAACATGTAAGTAAAGAGCTATTTTTACTTTGTAAAATGGTTCTGATTGTGAGACCAAAGAACGAGTTAGTAAAATGTGTGAGCTTTTTAAAAGAAGTGCTCTCCTCAGTTTTGTCCCTGTCAGGTAGGCTTGTCAGGTTTCTGTGACATGCGGCCATATTAGTTACCATGTTCGTTAGCTGCTCGAGAAACCTGAATACATGCAGCGTGCTGTCCTCTTTGGGATTTCTAGAGTGGAAGTGTCTAGTAGAAAATAGAAATGAGTTCAACCCACAGGTTCTTTAAGTCCTACCGACTTGGTCACTTTTAAAAAGCTCTTATTCAAGTCAGTTAGGTCTTGGAGATAAAAATCCAAGACAGGCACCCCACACTGGATTTGGAGTCACTGCCTTCCCTTCACTGTGGCAGCCTCGATCACTGTGACCTGTACATAATTAGGCTGTGACTTTGTGTCGGTCCCGTTGTTGGTTTCCCATCGGATTGTCCTACAGTCTTGCTGTCCTGTGTGACCCGTTGTATTTATCACGTGGCTGGCCAGGGCAAGGGCCGTTCCACAACTGCACACACAGACAGCCTGGCCGACGGTCTCTGCGTCTCCTCTGGGCAGGCGCTGTGAGTCATCGTAGAAGACAGTGCACAGAAAAACTAGAATTCTCATTTTTTCATGTAATGTAGCATATTCCTAAATCCAAGCAGTAAACTCAATAAAAATTCATTTAATGTAACATAATCCACTAGTCATTCTCTAGTGTATATTTAGATATTTGCCTTGTTTTCACTGTCATAAAATCTTTGTCTTAGACTCAGATACTCTCTTTAGAACATTCCTGAAGTGGACTTGTCTCAATCCAGGGCATGAACGTGTATGGGTGTCTGGGTGCCTTTGCAAGTGTTGAGTAGTTTGTCTACTGCTGGGTCTATAGGCGCACCGTTACTGTGTCCTGATTCCCAGCACGCTCTCAGGTTAAACACACAGAGGGTTGATGACTCTTGCCTAAAGGGCTGACAGCTGGAACAGCCCTATCTAATAGGCATTTGTTTTATTGTTTGTGACATACTGGACACTTAAAATATGTTATTACGATGTATACATGTAACTTTTTATTGTAAATTGTGTAAGGTTTTGAGTTGTTTTAAGTGTTCGAATAAATCGCTTTGTGTACTCACATCTCTCGCTCCCACCTGTTTTGGTGGTGTTGCACCAGACAAGTTTTTGGCGGCAGACAGGTGGGGGCCTGTAAGTTGTCCAAGTGCATTGCTTGTCTCACTGGGTCACCTTCCGGGCCCTCTCTTCCAGTGGTCTACCATCACGGCAGCAGCGCGACAGGCGGTCATTACACTACAGATGTCTTCCAGATCGGTCTGAACGGCTGGCTGCGCATCGATGACCAGACAGTCAAGGTGATTAACCAGTACCAGGTGGTGAAGCCCACCGCAGACCGCACAGCCTACCTCCTCTATTACCGCCGAGTGGACCTGCTGTAGCCGCCCGTGCGCCGTGTGCCCGTGCCCGCTTATAGAACACCGCCTCTCACCGACTCCCTTCCTCTCTAGCGGCTCTTCAGAGAGAAACTCTCTCTCCCTTTTTAAAGATGGGCTAGAATGAAAAGGAGACGCCTTGCGGTTTGTGCGCAACAACACAGTTTATGTCGACTTCTAACTTTCAAATCAGAATCATTTGGTTGAAACAGACTGTCGCTTGATTTAAGAAAATACACAAAAACCCATATTTCTGAAATAATGCTGATTCCTGAGTAAGAAGGGGAACTTGCATTTGATTCCCAGTCTGATTGCTTAGAATAAATTCTGCACCAGCAACACTTGTAAATTTGTGAAAATGAATTTTATCTTTCCTTAGAAAATAAATTTTTTAATCCATCACACTTTGCTCCCCCACCCTTTAGTTTTTGATAAACGATAAAAATGAGCCAGTTATCAGAGAAGAAACAGTTCTTCAAAAGAAAAATAAAAAATAAGTTGCT
This sequence comes from Mormoops blainvillei, assembly GCA_004026545.1. Taxonomy (NCBI): domain Eukaryota; kingdom Metazoa; phylum Chordata; class Mammalia; order Chiroptera; family Mormoopidae; genus Mormoops; species Mormoops blainvillei. The sequence goes on from PVJD01004407.1 coordinate 118,167, forward strand.
GGTTCCTAAAAATACATTTTAATAATTGTATGATGAGAAATGGCTTATGTACACGTTACAGATCAAATATTTGGAGTTAAGGTGTTAGTCACATAGATGGGTGATTGTAACTTTATTGCCATTAAAAGATTTCAAATTGCATTCATGCTTCTGTGTACACATAATGAAATATGGGCAAAATAATGAAGATTGATCTTTCCTTAAGTCTGCTCTGTTTACTTCTGCCTGCTCTTCTATAATGCTGCGTCTCTAATTGTACACAGTTTAGTGATACTTAGGATATAAAGTTGTCGCCCATCAATAAAAAAATCACAAAGTTGGTTTAACATTGTGCTTGGTGTTTCTTTGACTGAGAGAGCCTTTTCCAGTAACTGGAATTCAGGCGCTTCCATCAGCCCATTGTGTTTGTGAAAACTGAACCAAGACTCAGGTTATACTTGTTTAATGTTTCCAGAGTTGTAACTGTAGTGATTTGGGTAAATGGGTTTATTTGAGTCTTCGAATTGCAGAAAAGGGGAGGTCAAGTCTCCCTTCATTGTTGCTGTCTTTTTAGCCATTGGGGCATTTTAGCCGCACAACCCTTGGGTTTTGGAAAGGAAGCTTTCCTAGACAGAAGGGGTGAAGAGAGAGACAGGCATGTTTGAGTCAGGCCACCCTCAGTGGCTGCTGTGCCACTGGTGCCCCAAGCAAAACTCAATCTCCCGAGCTCTTCCTCTTACCACCTGGTGTTCCCAGTCACAGCCAGTGCCCACCACTGCCACTCCAGCCCCGTGTTCAGAACTCGCTTTTAAGTTTTAGTCTTGTCACTGGCTACATAGCCTACTCATTCTGACTCACTCACCTGACTTACCAGCCACGTTACGATTAGCTTCTCATTAGAACAATGTACAATTCTTCGGAGGACGTGGTGTTTGGAAGCCAAGTTAACTTTGGAGGAAGCAGCCCACACCAGCAATAACCCAACTGAAGATGAAATAAAACCCTGTTCTGAAGCACTTCATGGGGTTCAGAGTTGTCATACTGTGAGCCATGGCATGTCACTTCGGTTGGGAATGGCCTGTCTGTCCTGAGTATGCCTGCAACCTCCAGAACTGTCGTTGACCAGCTGGTGATCATTCTCACCCAGCACGATAAAGTGGCTCTTTATTATTTAAAGTTATTTAAGTGTCTCCTGTGAGTCAGTCGAGCACCCTCTCAACAACAAGGCGCTCTGTTCCAGAATGCCTTTCATGGGAGCTGAACAAGAGGCCAGAGGACGCTGTTGTCGGTGGACCAGCGCAAGGCTCCCAGATCTTAAAACACGGCTAATGTGCCTGGATGAGAAGTGTTTCCCTCAGATACCGTTTCGGGGGTTTCTACATAATCTTTAAATTGTCAAGCCCAAAATACACTGGAAATGCCTGAGTTATCGAGAAACATCTTTGAAAGATCTCCCAGGTCTCACTCAGACATGGTAGAGATTAAATCCAGTGGGACACCCAGGTGTCTTGGTCAGTGTGTACCTGTGGTAATACCGAGCCACCCCCGAGATGCTGTGCCTGTGGTACACCTGTACTTTTGAATTCAGCCACATGGTAGCCAGCAAAGGGCTCTGCTGTTACCCTGTATGCGAGTATGCTGGGTTTGAAAGGTGAAAGCTGGCTTTGTTGGAAAGAGAGCCTGCATAACCCCATACCACCGAACAACTCCAATTGTATTTATGACACATGTAACTTCCCAATTTTGCTGGATCAGCATGCCCCAGTCAGCAGACAGCAGAGCCTAACTCAGGAAGGGACAGGATACATAGCAAGAAGATGCCGGCCTGGAATTAAGAATTATTTGCATTTGGTCCCTGGCGTGAATAATTAGCCCATGGATAGAGAATTGGATCATTCTAGTAAACCCAGCATTTTCTAGGGTCCCAGGTGAATTGTGGACTTACCTAGGTTATCTGTTCTTGGGAGTTTGAACTGAATGTTTAGCATTTTGTACTGCAGTGTTTAGGGTTTGGTTTTTTTAAGTTTCATAGGCTGTTTCTCTGGCTTTAGGTCATTTACACAATAGAACTTTGCCCATTAACCACTTGGTGATATAAATTTAGAGATTTTTCTTCATTAGCATTTGATACGTCTTTATAGATGACTCTGAAACTAATGTTAATGCTGAGTTATTGACAGAAGTATATTATAGGGAGATTTTACTTTAACTTGCCAGTTATTTCAAGACTTGGAAGTTCTCTTGTAGGGAGGAATGTAATTGAGGACAATATCTTGTTTGCCCAATAACCAAGAAAATGCATGAGCCACTGCAAGTTCCATTCCGAATTAAAAGTGGCGGTCATTTCATTGTCCTATCTTAATAATTGTAGCATTGTGCATTCATTTCTTAGCGTAGCCGTATCATCATGATCTAATTGGGTGTCCAACCTGTGGCCCATGGGATGCATGCAGCCCAGGACAGCTGTGAATGCGGCCCAACACAAAATCGTAAATTTACTTAAAACATTGTGGGAGTTTTTTGTGATCACATGTCACAATGTATTTAATGTGTGGCCCAAGACCACTTTTCTCCCAGTGTGGCGCAGAGACACCAAAAGGTTGGACACCTCTGAATGTGTGGTGGACATGAGCAGGAACTTTGTAATCAGAAAATGTAGCATTTTATGTCTTTTCCTTAGTGTAAATTTCATAGGCTCTCATAGGCTACTTGTACTTGACTGGGCCAGCTGGTTAAAAAACTTGAGATTGCTGTCAAAGTTGGTTGCTTTGAATTAACCAAATAAACCAGCGAGTTTGACATTGTACATCTGTCAGCTAACTTGCATGAATCATTGGTCACCAGTTGCGCCAGCAGGGCTACATCAGTCTGGTGATTTTGTTTTAGTCCATCAGGGGAGACAGAAGACCCAAAGCTTTTCTGACATTTCTCTAGCTCAACAAAGAAAATAATCTAGCTGACTGTCCCAGGGAGCGCAGTGTATCCATTACACCAATTTCCTGAGGGTCGTGGACTTAGAAAACATTAGACAAAATCTGAGTGTTTTAAAAATAGTTCCTGTCTGGGAAGGCCGCACATTAACAGCCAACTCCATATGCAATGCTGTGTTTTTCCTTTAAATTGAACCACAGCAAATTGTCAAGCAGGCATGCATTTTTTTCTCAGCAAACGTTTTCTCTTGCTTCCTAGGGGGCTTTTTTGTTTTTGTTTTTTTGTCATTGTTATTCATTCCTGTCTGTCCATTCCCATGGTATTTCTGCCTTTGAGAGAAAAATTTATTTGTTTGAAAAATGAAATTCACTTCATAGCCTGGCCTCAGCTTGTGATGTTTGTTCTTTTCAGGAATGAACAAATGAACCAGAGAACAAATGCTTGGTCACCTTTTCTGATCTTTCTGTTTCCCTACCCCCTGCTCTCACAAGAAAGGGTATGTTGTTTTAGTTAGCAAGTGTGGACTTCTTTAATAGAATTTAAATTGTAAATTTATTTCTCAGTTGTACTTGCATTTTGTTTCACACATTTGGTCATGTCTCCTACTGTACACTGATCATAATTAGGGATAATTTGCTAGGTACCAACTTGCTCAGCATTTTGTCAGGTGGTCTTTCCTTGGAAATGACTGGAAGTAAGCTTTTAAATCACTGTATTTTCATTAAAGGGAATGACCCAATCCTGGCAGCAGTGGCACCTGTGAAGTGTTTTGTGTTTTTTTTGACTCAGATTTCACCCTAATATAAGTCTAAGATGGTTTGATTTTTTTTGTAAACTCTGTTTTGTAATTCACTCCCACTTAAGTGCTCGTTCTTAGTCTTAATTTCTTATTGGGAAAGCATTGTTTGTTTTCTAACAAGTGAAATATTAAGGTAGCTTTGTTTAGTTTACTGAATCAAACCGATAAAGTATGTGTTTGTGCATTTGAAGAGTTCCTGGATAGACTTTCTGTGCTTTTGGGAACCAGATAAACCAACCCTAGTTTCTGTTTTTTGTTGTTAGTGTTTTTCTTAACATCTAAACCCATCCGGAGTGTGTGTTGTTTTGTTTTATGTTGTCAGCCATCTGTGTGGTTTTCAAAGTGTTAGTGGCCCTGTGATTAAGGGGTTGGGTCTGGTGAACATGACCTTGGGTTTCCCACCTGTCCTTCAAAGAAAGCAAATCTCTTCACATGCTTTCTGAGTATTTTGGGATCCTCTGTATAATTTAAGAAAAAAAAATCATTACTGTGCTTTAAAAAAAGGATTGAAAGTCTCTCATGTAAGATATGGATATACTTCCTGATCTGAGAATTGACTCATCTTCAGTCATTCCCAGTTTTCATCAGTGGGGCCTGGGCCTGGACTCTTGGAGCTATTGATATGTATGCCTGTCTTTTAACAGGCAGCCACTCATTCTTTATCGCTGCTTAAGTAGCTTCCGAGACTTGCAGGGCGGGATTCACTTTCCCGCCCCTTTTATCACGAGCAGCTTCAAGCAGCCGGCTCCTGTGTCTCAGCTTTCCGGCGATGACCGAGCCTTCACATCTGAGGTCAGCAAGCGGGTCTGCCTAGGGGCTGATGCAGGGACATAAGATTTATTCTGTTTTTGAAAAAAGGTGTTAACTTTACAGTGAGGAGCATTGACTTTCTAGGAAGACATCCAGGTTCCCGTGGCTTCAAGTGCTCTCTGCCACCACTGGGCCCGGCCTCCCGCGGAGAGAAGCACGGATTCCCGTGGAGTCCTCCACCCGGGGCCGGTGACCTAGAGCACGGCCGCAGGTTGGTACCAGCAGCTCACAGCAGCGTCCTCAGCGGCCACTCGTGAGGTGCTCCTGCTTGCCACGCCCCCCGCCTCCCCGCCAGGACACAGGGACATCGTTCCTGCTTTGGCTTAGGGCTTGGTGTGTATTCTTTTTAAGGTGTTCACAGTGGCTGAGACCTAGGGCTTCCCACAGACCAGGCCCACTCCTGAGCTCTGTAGGCTTTTGTCCCTCGGACAGCCCGTGAGCACCTTCTCCGCACAGTGCACAGCTAGGGAGTTGGCGCCAGCTCCCGTCTGCTCGGAGGCCCGGCGCTGCCGTGTGCAGGCACTCACCCTGCACCCCTGCGGCCTGCCTTCTTGCCGAGTTCAGTGCTGGTAGTTTGGAGCAAACTGGAATGGCGGGCAGGCTGGCGGTATTGCAGAGCACCAGAGGGGGAAATCTGGATGAACTCTCAATGCTTGTAGCACTAAAACAAAAACAGCGGAGTGATGAAATGATTAAAAACGGTGTGCAGAAGCCACAAGAGCCTGTGCTCCAAACTCACCCTGCAGTAATCAGCCATGTGACCTTGGAGAGGTGGCCCAGTGTCTGCGAAATGGCTGGAGGTGGCACTGTCACACCGGATCAGGGACAGGATTAGGCAAGGTAACAGGTGTGATCTGTTAGCACAGTGTTGGGGCTCAGTGAGCCCTGGAAACTGACAGCTCCTTCTGGTGTCATCACGGGGCTGGAGCCTGGTTTCTGGCAACTTGCCTTTTGAATTTCCATCTTTCACCTGCCTCGATTTTTGACCTTGCTTGTCTGCCTACTCATTTGCATTTCTGCCATCTTGTTAGTTCTCGATGTTTTTTTTCAATTCAAACAGCTGGGCTTTGTCTCTTGCCTAGTCAGGGCCCATCAGAGTACAGAGCTGCTTGGTGCTGGCTGAATTTCCACTAAAACATAGGTGTGTCTGGGCAGTGGGCAACCCCGTCCAGGACTGCCCCAGGGAGCGATCCTGAATAGCTCAGTGGAAAAGTTCATTACTCCCAGTGTCTTCTGTCTTCTTCGATTCAGCACACAGCCAAGGGCTGGCTGTGCACACACGCCTTGTATTTTTCTGTTACCACTCTTCTTTACAGCTATAATGGGACTTTTATTAAAAACTAAAATTCACCAGTGCACAGGACAAATTAACCAAACACTGATCCAACCTAAAATTTGCATCTCACCTAAGATTGGGAGCAACCTACGATTTGTTTTCAAAAAAATAAAAATATAGAACTTCAGTTCACCCACAATACAACTAAGATGAAAGCGCATAGTTCATTTACTAAATATAACTACTTAAAATTATGCTTTAATTCTGTATCGTGACCAGTTAAGGGTACAGAAGGAATCCGGCTGTGGGAAGGTAAAGGAGATGGAGGAGAAGGGGGAGGGACGCAGCAGGGGAGTGTTTTGGTCTAGCCTGGTCCTGCCATGGAGGCAGGTACAAACCGAGACAGGGCATCTGGGCACTAGGCTCGCCTCAGTTGCCCCCAGCCGCTGAACGACTTTGAGAACACCCCCTAACCCTTACACAGTAGTCATATCTCTTCTGGAAACAAAGTTCACGCTGCAGTTTTGCAGGTCTCAGTTACTTCAAGACGGTTTGTGTTTTAGAAACTCATTTTGGAAATTCGGGGTTGCTGGTCTGCCTGGCCTGCTGCGCCCACAGGCTGGCTGGTTGCCTGCCTTCTCTGGTTAAGTCCCCACTGCCTGAAATTGCACTGTCAACCCACATTTACGCTGACTTCTGAGCCTTGTTCTCCTGAAACCAAATCTATTTCAGTGTTTTGGTCGTGTTAGTCCTAATGGCGACAGTACATAATATGAATCAAAGGGAAAATAAAATTCCCTGAAAAAAAATAGAATCAATGGGCAGACAGCTCTTTATGGCTTGGCTCAGAGCCTCAGAGCCGCTCTTCCGGAGCCATAGCCACAGCAAGGTATCCTCGCGGGGTCTGGCCAGAGCGTCACTTTGACGCAGTCCTGGGTGGAATTAAGTCATGGCTCAGAACTTCAGCACGAGCCAGCTCACCTCCGGCCCTCTGAGCAGGTGACCTACTGGACCTTTGAACACCCAACAGTGCTGTCACACCCTTAGGAGGTTTGCAGCTGATTGAGCAAGAAGCAGTGGGCCAGGGCCTGCCCCCTTTTCGCGGAAACGATGAGCTTTCTGAGTTGGAGGTATCAGAGCAATAAAACCTGGGGGTGGGCCGGGACTGTAAATTCTAGATGCTGTGTGCTCTTGTTTGCTGCGACGGCGGTGGTTTGGAAAATATTGTGAAAGGCTGAAGTGGCTACCATGAGTCTGCATGTTCATATGGTTCACATTTGACTTGGAATACCCGGAAACCAAACCCTTTAATTTCTCTTGAGTAAAAGTGATGCATTGACTAAAATGTCTTGTTCTACTTAAGTTGGAACCACGGCAAGGACAATGATATAAAACACTTAATTGGGAGCCATGAGTGTGCCGCAGTGCGGGGCTGGATTCGGATGCAAGGGTGGAGGTATGACTTGACAAAGCGCACAAGTCGTAAATATTCAGCTCCGTGGGTTTTGCGTAGTTACACACCCACGTAAAACGTATAGAGCATTTCCAGCACTCTGGGGCTCCCGAGCGCCCTCCCTGTCGTTACCCCCATCTCAACGCCAATACCTGGTGTCCGTTATATGCATCGGCTTCTCACCCTCAGCACTTGTGGACATCAGGGGTAGTAGTTCTAGGTGTTGGGGGCTGTTCTGTGCATTGTAGGATGTTAGGAGCATCCCTGGCCTCGACTCACTGGATGCTGGTAACACTCCCTGTCCGATCGTGACAACCAAAAATGACTCCATACGTTGTAAATGTCTTCCGGGAGACAGAATCGCCCCTGGTTGAGAACCAGTGTCATAGATCCTCTCGACTGTTTGGAACTTCATGTAAACAGCATCATACAGGACGCACTCTATTTTTCACGGAGCATCAATTCTCTGAAGTTCAGCAACGTGGTGACTTGTCCCCGTTGTTTGTTCTTTTTCATTGTGGAGTAGAATTCTATTCTATGAATAGACTGTAGTGTAGTGATGCGTCCTGTTGGTGGTGGATAGTCTGTTACCTGCAGTTGGGTAAAGCTGAGCTGCGAAAGTTCTGCTTTTATTTTGGTGCGCATGTGCACTTGTTTCTCTTGAGTGCGCAGTGGCAGACACACGGTTTTCCAAAGTAGCTGCACCAGTTTCCACTGGAGGGGTTGCGGGTCATGGGGCTCTGGGCAGGATTTTAAAGGCACTGCCGGGTGCATGCAGCCCTTTTGATGTGTTCCAAGTCACAATAGTGAGATTCAGGTTCACAGAAATACATCTAGAGTTTGCCAGTTGTAATAACAGTGTATCCACTAATAAATTATTCTCAAAATGATAAATCTCAACAGCTGATTCATCTCACAGGTCCACCTTTCATAGTTCAGAATGATTTAAAACACTTCTTCGTGATTACCATTTATTAAATGTCAGGCGGTCACGTGGAGCCTTTGCACAATACCTTCCTACTCCTCACCAGAATGTTAGGAAGGGGCGGGATCGGTGCCATTTAGAAATGAGGAAACTGAAGCTTAGCTAGTAGTTGTTTGTGAAGTCCCCACGTTTTATCCACCGTGGCACAATCCTGTCTCCCCTAATTTGCTCCCATTTTCACAACCTCGGTGAGATGCAGAAGCTGCTGCCCACATTTTCTGGAGGAAGTTGGCGTGGGTGACGGGTGCATCGGGTAGGAATCCTGATCCTGGTTTCCAGGTCCTGCCCTCTGGCTCGCCAGCACCGCTCACCTACTCCCCAACAGGAGGGCTGCCCAGTCCATCTCAGGCCTGAAGCTTCACCCGAGGGGCCGACTACTGATCCGTCTCACAGCTTGCCGTTCATCGCAGTCACACATTGGCCCCCTTGAGTCCAGTTCCCAGAGCCCAGGACAGAAAAAGCTGAAAGTAAATACCGTTATCCAAAATATTACCAGTGGTTGTCTCCATAGATTGTATTTTTTTTCCTTTCAATCTTCCTATTTGTGTATTTCAGTTTTTCTACAATGGGCATTTCTTACTTTCTAAATTTGACATACTTTCTCCCCGGTGTCTCCAGTGCTTTGTATTGCCAACCCAGGGGTGCTGCGGGAGCCCCTCCCATCCCCCACCGAAGGTCCCAGGTTCTCAAGGCCCACAGCTTGGTCATGTTGAAACTCAAGGAAGGGGCCTATCTTGATTCAAATAACTGGGGGACACGTTTGCCAAGTCTGTCCCCTCTTGGAATTCAAGTACTGGTTTGAGAATGTGAGGTTCAGTTGCATGCACCCGAAATGCAAGTATCTTCGTTCCATTTTTAAAATACAGAGAGTGCAAGCCACCTTGGCATCGTACACCATTCCATCAGGGTGAGTTCATCACGGACAGATCCTAAACCTAAGGATTAAGTTCTCTTAAATATGTATGGGTTTCCAACTTCTGGGAAAATATGCCTGGGAAAAATGTCTTTGGGGTTTCATCAAACACTTGGAAAATAATCTGAAAACATTTTCCCAAACCCTGACTGGTTCCAGCCTGAATCCTAATTGATACTTAATAACTATGTCTATAGGGACATTCTCAGTCTGTTTTTATTGCTGTAAATAGCAAAGGTGATTCCCCTCTGTGCTGAGAATTTATACTGTGCAAGTGGGGATCCCCAGTAACACTGCTCTAGCCAATCTGTCTCCACCATCACAAAACAGCCTTCACCCCCGCCCCCTTGCAGAAATACCTGCCCCAAGTTTATTATTAATCTTTACCAGAATCAGATCATGGGTCAACTTCAAGTATATGTATTCATTCATTAGACTGTTATTGAGCATCAACTCAGTGCCAGGTTTTTCTTGTAGTTTCAGGGAGATCAGAAATGAAACGAGGTGAGAATTTTAACAACTCCAGTGGAGTTCATGGTCAGTAGGAAAAGCAGAACCTGGATACAGGAATAACGTGGTAAGTGTTTGAGTTATAGAACGTACAAAATAAAATATACAATTCATACCAAAATTTTGTTAGATTTATACCCAGGTATTTTATTTGGGGGGAGCTATTGTAACCAGTATTGTTTTTTTTAAGCTTTTATTTATTTACTTTTAGAGAGAGGGGAAGGGAGAGAGAAAGAGGGAGAGACATCAGTGCGTAAGAGATTTGTGGATCAGTTGCCTCTCGCACTCCCCCAACTGGGGACCTGGCCTGCAACCCAGACATGTGCTCTGACTGGGCATCGAACCAGCGATCTTTCAGTTCACATGCCATCACTCAATCCACTGAGCCATACCAGCCAGGGCTGTAACCAGTATTATTTTTAAATTTTCAGTTATTATTTATTGCTAGTATAAAGAAATATGATTGATTTTTGTATGTTGACCTTGTATCCTGAGCCCTTGCTAAACTCATTATTTCTGAGCTGCTTTTATAGGTTCCTTACGATTTTCTACATAGACAGTGATGTATGCAGATAGAGTGTTATTTCAGTCCTGCTGCCTATAATTTCTTTTTCTTGCAACATTTCACTCTCAATAAAATGTGGTATTGGAATGGTAAGAATGTATATATTTGCCTTGTTTCCAATCCTAAGGGAAGGCATTTGGTCTCGCACCACTAAATAGAATGCTAGCTGTGGAATTTTTATAGATATGCTTTATCAGATTAGGGAAGTTCCCTTCTACACTCAGTTTTTGAGAGTTCTTATCATGAATGAATGTTGACTTCTGTCAGATGCTTTTGTGTACCAATTAATACCATGTTTTTTTTTCTTCTTCATTCTATTAATATGGTGGGTGCCATTGATTCATTTTCTTTCATACTCCGTCAACCTTGCATTCCTGGGATATACTCCATTTACACATGGTATAATTTTTTAAAATAGTGCCGGATTCAATTTGCTAATATTTGTTGATTTTTGGGTCCCTGTTTGTGAGGCAGTCTGGTCTGTGCACATTTCTTGTACTATCTTCATATGGTTTGGGTCTCAGAAGAATACTGGCCTCAGAAAACGAACTGGTAAGCATTCCCTTCTCTTTTATTTTCTGAGAGACACTGTGTAGAATTGGCATTATTTCTTCTTTAAATGTTTGGTAGAATTCACCAGTGAAACCATCTGGGCCTGAGGACTTGGGGGTGGGGGTAGGGGGGTGATGTTTAATATAAATTCGATTTCTTTAATAGATAAAGGACTCTAGGATGATCTCTTTCACCTTGGATGAGTTTTGGTCATCGGGCTTTTCAGGAATCGTTCATCTAAATTACAGAGCTTGTATGTGGAGAGATGCTCAGTGTTCCCTCATTACCCTTTCCTGTCCATGTGGGCTCTCTCTGGTGACAGCACCTTTTTTTGCCAGACAGTGGTCATTCGTGTCCTCTCTCTGTCGGTCTTGCTAGAGATTCGTCAAATTTTACTGGTCTTTTTAAAGTACCAGCGTCTGGTTTCATTGATTTCCTTTGTTTTTCAGTTTCCAGTGTTATTGATTTTTGCTTTTTATTATTTCCTTTTTTCTCCCTGCTTTGGGTTTATTTCACTCTTATTTTCCTGGGTTCTCAAAGTGGGATTGTGGATTAAGAGTTAACTGGGGGCCCTGGCCACGTGGCTTAGTTGGTTGGAGCATCGTCGCATGTGCCAAAAGTTTGCTGGTTCGATACCCGGTCGAGGCTCATCCAAGAGACAACCAATTGATGTTTCTCTGTCACATCAATGTGTCTCTCCCTCTCTCAAATCAATAAACATATCCTTGGGTGAGGATTTTTTAAAAAGAATTAATTGGGGATTAAGATTTCATTGGGGAGGCCTAGTTTTTTCAAATGCTTTAAATTTCCCTCTAAACATGGCTTTTGCTGCATCTCGCCAGTTTTGATAGTTGGTATTTTCACGTTTGGTTCAAAACCATTTCCTAACATTACTTGAGATGTTCATGCACGTGCAGCTCAGGGATGAGCCTGGGAGTTCGTATGCACTTCCTGGGGCTGCTGTCTTGAGCTCCTCCCCATCCCCACCTTCCCTAACAGGGGTCATCCCAACCCCTCCTGTGGCCAGAGAGTAGGGCCCTGGTTCCTAGCCCTGCCATGTTCTTCCTGCCACTGTTTGCCTCCAGGACCAAGTGGCAGAGGACTAGTGGTCAAAAGCTACGGAGGCCCGCACTACCCGGGACCACAGATTTTCTGGTCAGAGACGAGCGCTCTCCCCTTTGGAGTTTCCGGTGCCTGCCCAGCTGTCTCCCAGATGCAGTCTGCTTGGGGCCAGCCCAGGAGCCAAGGGAAAAAACACAAGGAAGGGAAAATAACCCAGGGCATCTCTTCTCTGACTCTTCGGAATCCCCCTTTGGCATTGCTTGGTCCAGAAACAGAGGGTTTCTGCTGGAGATCTCCCCACCTCGCTTGGTGCACAGTTCACATCCAGGAGAGAATGGTGGGCAGGAGGAAAACAGAATGCCCTGTCTCAGCTCAGCAGCACTGCCCCAGGGGCACTTTGAGTTCTGGTTCCTTCCTGTGCGTCCACCTACTTCTCAGAGTTCCAGGGAGCTGCTCCCTGCATGTCTTCAAGGGTTGCAGCTGCGTTCGTTTCTATTTTTAATAGCAATAACCTGTGGGAGCCAGTGGCAGCAGAGGGTGTTGGGGCTCTCAGCGCACCCGGGCAGCCCAGGGACCTGGGAAAAAATCACATTTAAACTGAGAAAGACATTCTCCTTTACAGAAGTGCAAGTTTCCACCCTGACTTCAACTTTCCTGGGCACCCGTGTGTTCCTCAGCTCGACTCCACACTTTGCACATTGAGCTGAGTTTTGTTCTCTTCCCAGGAAAAGTGGAGACGGTTAGAATGGAAGAGTTCTTAGGCAGCTTGCAGCGTGTGTGGCTCGCCCACCCCTGACTAAAGGCACGTCAAACATCCCCACGGCTCCGCGCGTTTTCTTCTGTCTCCCTGAGTCTCGACTGGACCTGCCTGGCCTAGCTAGACAGGCTGCAACACACTAACCCTCTCACCCCACACCACCCTGTGAGGTAGATCCTGCCTGCTGTCCTCATGTGCAGACGAGAGGATCGCGGCTCAGAGAAGGGAAATGGCTTTGCCCAAGGTACACAGCAAGGACGTGCTGTGCAAGGACTGGAACCCAGGCCCGCGTTTCTGGTGTACTTCGGCCAGGATAAATTGAAAAATAAAATTCTGAAGACATAGCTTCCAGGTAAACACAGGGGCCTGGCTTATCTTTCAATGATGTGCTTTCAGACTCTGTCTTCTGCTGATCACAACTTTCTTAACGAGGAACTGGCAGATCGGCCGGTGTGTCAGCCAAGGTTCGTTGCAGAGACTCATCAAGTGGCTAATAGTCAGTGCTCTCCAGATGACTTTAAGTTATTGGCAGGAAATGTGAGCAAAGAAGAGTAACCCTTGAAAATTTCGTATGTTTGTGGTGTTCTGTTTTGATTAAGAATTCTGGGAAGCCAGAGACGTCTTTCTGCGTAGAGAACTGCCATTTCCCTGCCAAAGTTGGCTCCGACAGATGGAGCAAGATCACGTCACTCACTGGGACTTTATGACCTTCTCCTCCACTGACCTGTTCCAGTCTCAGTCAGCAGGACTGACTCAGAAGTTCGAATTCCCACCCTTTCCTTAGGGCTTGGTGAGGAGGTGGAATCCACCCAGCTACCCATCGTTTTGATCTCAGAAACAGGCCACAGCGGGGCTGCCCTGGGACCCCATTCAGGCCGTGGGTGTACATCAAAAACACATCTTCGCTGTTGATTGCTGGTATGCTTGCACAGCTGCAAGAGGTAGATTTGGTGGCGGTTTTCAGTTAATACACAGGTAGCAGCATGCTTCTGTCTGCCTTCAGGCATAATGAGGACAGACTATTCAGCTACAGGTGCAGACTGTTTAACAGGTACGTGTCTTCTGCTCCAAGGTCACATCTGAGTTCAGGACGTCCTGCTCTTTCAAGTCACCCGGAGGCCACTGTCCCACATTTAACAGTGCCCTAGAGGCTGGGGAAAGCTGTTGGCTTACAAGTGCCAGGAAACCCCTCCTCTTCCCTGCTCTACAGGACTCTCTGCCAGGGCCATTTCCTTCCTCCCCTGTGCTCTTCTTCCTTTCTTTTTTCCTTCCTCTTCCCTCTCATATTTCTTTCATTTTCCTGTTTTGCACATTTCCCCCTAAAGTAATACATGCTCTCTAAACATTTTTGTTAGGCATAGAATGGGGAAAAAAACCCCATCATCTCATCACTCACATTTGCACATATTTCTCTTTGACCTTTTAATATTTTTTTCTTTCTTTATATATTCAGGATTGTACCTTTGGTATGATGCTGCTTGCCTCGGTTTTTGCTCAGTGTATTTCCGCAGGCCGTGGAAAACATCATCAATTTTAGTGGTCGTTCTAGAGATTTCAGTGTGCATCTTTAACTTATTACAACCTCCTTAGAGTTAATAGTAAATTACTTCAGGAAAATAAAGAACCCTTGCAACCACATTTGTCCATTTACCTCCCTCCCATACTTAATGCTATCGTAGCCACATATATCATTTCTATATACCTTGTAATCCCAGCAACTCAGCATTATAGTATTTGTTTTAAACAATCCAACTTATCAATTTGTTCCCTTACAGAGTGCGCTTTTGACCTTTTTTTTATCCGCACCCGAGGACTTGCTTACTGATTTTACAGAGAAGGGAAGGGAGGGAGAGGGAGAGAGGGAGAGAAGCATCGTTCAGCTGCCTCTTGCACATGCCCCCACTGGGGACCAGGCCCACAGCCCACACATGTGCCCTGACCAGGACTTGACCGCTGACCCTTTGCTTTGTGGGATGGTGCCCAACCAACCGAGCCACACCAGTCAGGGCTGAGGTAGACTTTAAAAGTGCCCATTATTGTGCTGAGGTGGTTCTCTTCTATTTCTAGTTTACTAAGAGGCTTTGTCATGTTTGAATGTTGAGTTTTGTCCACTGCTTAATCTATTGAAATGATCACCTGGTTTTTCCTCTTTAGTCTGTTGATGTCATAAATTACAGTGACTTTAACAGTCTTTAACTTGGAATGATTTTAGATTTTATACAAAAATTGAAAGATAGTGCGGAGAGTTCCGCTCTACTTTCCGAATTATAATCCAATGCTGTGTTATTTTGTTGTTGATATCATTACAGCTTTGGTCACGAAGTGTTTGGGATTCCACGTGCTTTGTGGGCATTCTCCCATCCTTTTCCCCCCTCCCAACACTGCAGTATGCTCCAAGCTCAGCTCGTTTTCCCTCTCGCAGCCACAGAGTCTGCTGTTTCTCCAAGGAGCCCTGGCTCCTCTTACTGGAGAATGAGATGTGGAAACCCAGGTCTGGGTGCTGGGAGGGCTTTTTTTCTATATCGCTGGGTTCGGTTGGCTAATATTTTGCTAAGGATTTTCACACCTATTCTTATGTAAGTTATTGGTCTGTAGTATTCTTTTCTTTCTTGAAATGCCCTTGTCTGGTTTTGGTATCAGGGTAATACTGGCTTCACAAATGGGTTGAGATGTGTTTCTTCATCTTGTGTTTTCTGGAAGAAATTGGCATGATTTCTTCCTTACAGGTTTTGTTGAATTTTTCATTGAGCCACGTGAGCCACGAGTTTTCTTTATAGAAACAGTTTTAATTACAAACTCAATTGCTTTAAGTGCCGTGGGACTATTACGGTTACCTGTTTCTTCTTAAGTGAGCTTTGGTAGTTTGGTCTTTCAAGGAATTCGATCATCTCATCTAAGCTATCAAATTTATTGCCATAAAATTGTTCACACTATTCTCTTAGTATTCTTTTAATGTTTTTAGGATCTCTGGTAATGTTCTGTCTTTCATTACATTGGTCTGTCTTTTCACTTTTTATCTTGTTTAGGCTAGATAGAAATGTATCCATTTTATTGAGATTTTCAAAGAACCAGCTTTTGGCTTTTTTGGTTTTCTCTATTATTGTTTTGTTTTCAATTTCATGAATAGTGTTTCCTTTGTTTTCTTACTCAATTTAATTTGCTCTTATTTTTCTAGTTTTATAAGGTAGGAATTTAGATAATTTACTTGAGACCTTTCTTTTTCTCAAAATACGAGCATTTAATGTCAGTTTCTAAGTGCTGCCTTAGTTGCTTGCCACAAATTTTGACACGTTTTAATTTTCATTCAGTTAAAATACTTTATATTGTCCCTTATAATTTCTTCATTGACCCATGAATTAATTTTCAAGTGTTTGGAGATTTTAAAGATTTTTTAATTGATTTTTTAAAAAAAGTTTAATTCCATTGTGGTCAGAGAACATATTTTATAAGATTTCAATCTTTTAAAATTTGTCGAGATATAGATTTTGAGTTAGATTATGATCTACTTCAGTGAATAGTTTATGTTCACAGCAGAATATTTTATCTGCTGTGTTTGGGTGGAGTGTTCTTAAAATGTTAATTAAGTCGGTTAGTTGGTAACTTTGTTCAAGCTTTCTGTACTTTTCTGTTTTCTGCCTACTTCTTCCATCAGTTAGTGCAAGAGAGGTATTGACATTTCTAACTATGATTTGGATTTATCTGTTTTACCTTTTAGTTCTGTAAGTTTTTGCTTTATGTACTTTAAAGGTCTGTTGTTTGGCACATTCACATTTAGGAATTTTATATATTCTTGATGAATTGACCTTTTTATCATTATGATAAGGTCCTCTTTATCCTTAGAAATATTCCCTGTTCTGAAGTCTACTTTGTCTCGTACTAATATCACCACCACAGCTTTCCTTTGAGTAGTGTATGTTGGATAGTATACCTTTTCCCACCCTTTTACTTTTAACATATCTATATCTTTGTCTCTAAGATAGTTGGGCCTTGCGTTTTATACCATCTGACAACCTTTGCATTTTAATTGGAGTGTTTAGACTATTTACATTTAATATAAACATTTAATATAAATATAAATATAGCTGGGTTAAAACCTATTATTTTGCTATTTGCTGTTGATTTTTCTGATCTCTTGTTTTCCCCCATTTTGCTTGCCACCTTTTAGGTTAATTGCACAGCTTGTCTTGGCACTGAAAAGGGACTGGGACCAAGGTGGGTCTGCCCTGGCACAGTCTGGAATGTGTGGGCTCTTGACTTCATGTAGGAAAGGTTATCATGACATGAGTCCAGGTGATTTTGAGAGGATGCTTATTAAAGCTGGGGACAGTGAAACAAAGGAAGGGCTTAAGATGGAAGAAGCAAGATCACAGCAACATAAGTGAGCCAAGGCAGAGCAGCCTTGGCCCCTTGGAAGTGAGGAAGAGTCGAGCTCATGCAAGGCTGCCTTGGCCCTTTAGAAAGAAAGTCGCAGAGGCAGAGAAGTGAGCCAGCCGGGCTGTGTGGACTCAGGAAACAAGGGAGGGTTGTGGGAGCCAGGTTCAGGGGGTAATCCCCGGGCAGATTTCCACTGCTCACGCTCCCCTAGTTGTAAATCTTCTGGGACTCTCTAAAGTTTAGGAGAAAGAAAACAAAGATACATGCCTGAGGACAGAAGGAGGGGAAAGATGTGGGCATACTCAAGAGAGAATGTACACTGGGTCCTTTGTCTTTGGGTTTTTATCTGTTTTCTAAAAGCAGAAATTTTAAGGGTGGTCCCAGGGGAGGATCTCAGTCGAATATTCTTCAGCTTTCCAGGTGTGTCTTTTAATATGCTGATTCACCAAAATAAACGTATAGGGTCAGGGTCATTACCTGGTCAGTTTCACCTGCAAAGAATATCGCGGAAGAGGGACTGGAGCCAAGGTGAGTCAGCCCCAGCATGGTCTGGAATGTGTAAACCTCTTGCTCCTAAGTGTCCTTGGTTAGGGACGATAAGACCTTGTGATTTATTTTCTGATCGTAAGTTGCTCAGCTTTTTAAACACGTCTCAGTTTTCCTCATTCAACTTGTCCAGGAATTTTCCTAGCTTCTTAACCTCCTGCCTCAGCCTGATTCCAATTTATCTTTATTATTTGCTTGTAGGTATTTAAAAAGTGAAAATTTCATTAAGGATGTATAGAAAGTAGAGGTATTTCCTAAAATAATGGCAACAGTCCTGAGGCAACTGGTTAAGGAAAAGGCCAAGAAGAATAATGCATTCGAATGTTCCTCTGTTTACCGTTAGGAGACAGAATAAACCTACACCAGAAGCCGAGTACCGTTTATTTCCTGAGTTCACAATTGTGCTGTGATTTGAATCATCAAAGGAGTGAAGTAAAAAGTTCTAGAAACTTGGGAGAAACGAGGTAACGGGAGTCAAGCCCAGCCGTCTGGAATGCCGTGCCCACCTCTGCCCCCCTTTCCTGCGGCTCTCTTTCCTTCTCTCATGCTAAACCCCTTGCTCTGGAGCTGCACGCTTCATGCTCCAACGCTCTCCTAGACCGAAGACACCTCCCTTTAGTGTTTTCTGTTTCTTACCTCTGTTAAGCACGGCTCTTGGGTGAGCTTGCCTGTCTCTTCTATGTATCGATTTCAGATAGGGAGGGGCTAACAATGTGCAAGGCACGGTGCCCAGATTCCCTCCATCAGTTCATTCAGTCCTCCCACCAGCACTGTAGGTTCACATTAGCATTAGCCCCACTTTATAGCTGATGGAATGGAGGCTCAGGCCTTTAAGGAAGCTGGGCTGTCCAGGGTTCAGAGCCCATGCTCTTGACCCCTAAACTGTCCCAGAGAAAGCCCACCATGCTTGGATCTCCTGTTTCTGTCTTTTCTTCCCTATGGCCGAGAGGAACGGAACATTATTGCACAAGACCTTCTGCAACAGCTTCCCTTTAGATGTCAGCCCTGCGCTGGTGCTGGGGAGACGGAGTGAGACATGGTCTCTGTCATGTAGATGCTTGTCATAAAAAGAGATGATGAAACCATTCTGACAGTTAACTCTTACCACAGTGATGCTGAGTCACAAACCACCTGCAATTGGTTCCCATGTCTGCAGGTCAGCTGGGGGTAAGGGGAGGGGGTTACCTGATCTATGCCAGCTGCAGCTTTTTTTAAGTCGACTCCGCACATCTTCATTCTGTGACCCATCTTCCAAGTATGACCTGACCATGGCAGAAGCTTATTGGTTAAAGCCAATCACATGGCTGAAGTCAAGAAGTAGGAAGTACTCCCTGCCCATCATGAGGCCATGGGAAGCCCCAAGACAGTTGAGCATAGACTGGTCTTCTGGCAGAGTGAAGAATTGGGACTAATGAGTCAATTTACCTCATTCATTTTTGACAAGTGAATAAAGTAATTTGCATGATAAATGCAAAAAATAAGGAAGCAAAAGATGCTGCTAAGGAAGACAGAGATATAAGCAGTCGTGACCTGCCAACCATGCATCTTCTCAGAGGAGGCGGCGTTTGTGCTGGGTCTTGGAAGGTCAGGGTGCAGTTCCCCAGACAGAGGGGGTAGAGCATGGCAAAGGCCCAGGGTCATGGAAGACCCCTGTGAGCTCAGAGGGCAGTGAGGTGGACACACAGGCTGGGTGGGGGCAGGGAGTTGGAGGCAACGGAAGGAACTGGCCCCAGAAAGCGACCAGTAATGAAGCTAATGAGATGTCTTGGTCAGGCTTGCGTTTTCAGATAATTTTGGCTTCAAAGCGAAGAACAGAGAGTAGACACAGTAATGACTATCATTTGTAGATTTTTAAGTAAGTGCCTGGCACTTAATATGCCTAATTGCATTTGAATCTCACAAGAACCTATTGAAATAGGTATTTTTTAAAAAAGATTTTATTAATTTATTTAGAGAGAGGGGAAGGGA